>PVIJ01003142.1:0-141912 GCA_004024925.1 Scalopus aquaticus
CCTATCTACCAAGGAATTTTTCTTTCTTTAAAGACAGGATTTTCAGGAGATTGGAGACAGCTTTATGTTGTTCAAATCTCATATTATGCTTGCCTGACTGAATGTTTTTTGGCTGAATATTCCTTAGTTTCTCTGCTTCCAAACATTGCTTTCCATTCCTTAGACGGGCACTTGGCAGCAGACCAGCACCTGATCAGCAAGGGCACTGGGGGATTCCCAGCTCTCAGGAAGCTCCCGTTGTTGCCAGCACAGCAGGCGTGTTCTCGTTGTCCGCCTGGCCTTCCCTGTCCACTCCACCTTTGATTGGGGCCATCTGTTCTCTAGGTTCCAGAACTCACTGATGGTTTGCCTGATGAATCCATAGCCATGGGCCCAAAGCCTTGAATATACAGTTCGATTGTTAAGACCTTTGTTTTGTGTACAGCAACAAAGAGATCTGTGACCAGTGATTATCATTTTCTGATTTCCATTCCCCAACCTTTTAGCTCATTAGATTAACGTCTCTTTTGGCAAGACTCCGTTGAGACAAACAGTGAGATGGACTTCCTTACAAACACATCCTGGATTTCTGGTAACTCCGCTAACATTTCTGAGATGGGTGTTTTCACTGATGTGATACATCACCTAATGTTATCTCAGGGTCTGTTCAGGAACTCCTGACCCTCTTTGTACCCCTGATTTTTGGAAGGGGGGATTCCAGCCTTTTGTTGACATTAGATTTCCTTTGTAATCTCCATTCTAGATCTCACTAATTCTTGACAATCAACATTTCTGATATCTTGGATATGGTGGTCGGGTTGTTTTAGCCTCTGTGTTCAAGTGAGTATTTCCTTTTCTCCTAAACTCTGTTCCTGGCTTCATTCTACACAGTCCCATTCATTGCCAGTGGCCACAATGCTCCAAGGCTTTGAACCAGTAAGCTTATCCATTCTTGACTTCTCACTGTGTGTGTCGAGGAGTTGGCCTGTCTCAGTCTTTCCTCTTGCAGAGCATCTCCAGGATCTTCAGGTTATCGTCAAGTACCCAGCCAATTCTTCGGAAATTCACACTCACCTCTACCCCCTTCCTAACCTCCTTCAGTGCCACCTTTAAATGGCCTCTGCATGATCTGAACAGAATGGATGCAGGATGCACCCGAAGGAGCTCTAGGATTCCAGGAATTTTTGAGAAAGTGAGTGAACCCATAGGGAGACAGATCACTTCTTAGTACAAAGGAAAACCAAACGCAACAGCTTTTACATGGTGAAAGTGGATGCTGATTTCTCTTTAGAAAATGTTAATGTTCTCTTGAACACACAGGGCACCAGAGTTTTCTAAGCCACCACCCCAACCATCCCAGTGTAGTTTTATACTTGGCAGTTTGGATGGTACTTTCTTACTTGGAAACTACTCTCACCCCTCTTGTTCATTTAACCACACAACCATTCATTAGCTCTGGCAGTCAATTCTTAAATGGGGTTAAAACTAAAATCAGCATATCAGACAAAAATTGTGTAGAGTCAAAACTGCTCTTCAAAAATATCTTTAAAATTTCATGAAATGTAGCATAAATGACTTTGTGCTTATGTGACCTTCTTCATGAGGACAATCCACCCAGTTTTTCCCACAATGTTGAACAAGATCACTATTTATTCGGTTGAGTACCAGATGAAGTAGTTTACATACAATTGTATGTTATTGTAAGACAGCTGTGACTATTGTTATTTGCTGACTATATATAGTTGAATTTGCACAAGACAAATACCATAATGACACATTAAGTTCATATGATATCATCTACAGAAATGTTTTTGATGGAGGTTAAAAGAAGAAAATTTGGAAAGGAGGCACCACAAAATCAGAAACCTGGCTCACACAGGCCAGAGGCTGGGGGAGGGGGCGGGGGGAGAAGTGATGGGCATAGTCATTAAACCAGTTCTAGAACCGAAAAATCCTTAGGTGCCAACTGCTCCAGCAAGTATCAGATGCTATAGTGAGTATCCAGAGGCACATACCAGCATTGGGATATGGAGATTTAGTGCCACTGTAGAGCATACCTGTCCTTGCAAATCAACCTAGTCACACCCAAGAAGTAATCAATTTAACAAAAGTTAGCTCCACAAAGGAATGAGCCCCTCCCAAAGAGAAGACTATCTCAGTGCAATCTGCGCTGTCTTCTGCCCACCTGTGCCGACACAGGTGTTCCTCTTCGCCATCCTTTTCCCTGGCAGCAGTGCTCCTGCCCACCTGTGACTATGCAGGTGCTTCTCCCCTCTGGCTTTGTCCCTTTGCAGGGCAGCAGCACTTCTACCTGACTGTGCCAATACAGGTGTGACTTCGCCAAACTTCTCCGTGTGCAAAGCAGCAGAGGCAGCTCTGCCCACAGGCCGCCCGCCTGTGACCATGCAGGCCTCTCTTGGCAAACCTGTCCCTCTCGGGGGCAGCTCTTTCTGCCCGCTTGTGTCGGTGCAAGTGCCCTTTATGCTTCTCTCCCTTTTATATATAAACCTGCCCTTTTGGATGCAACTAATGCCTCTGTCTTGTGGAGAAACTTGCTGCCAGCCGTTGAAGGGGAGCTCTGGTGAAACTTTTCCCAGAGTTAACCCAAGCATCCCATTCTCTGCTCTCCAAACCAACAGCTCTCCAAACCAACAACTCTCCAAACCAACTTCACTGACATTTTTTAAATGTGGAATATAGGTCAAATGAGTTTAAGCAACAAGCCCATAGTCACAGACACCAGATCCTGAGGGAAATAAGAGTTTGGCTCAGGTATCCAGATCTTAAATCAGGCTCTTTTCTTATTCAGTGGAAGTTGGTTAATTACGTCCACCTTTGGGACCTGATTGATAAATGATGCTTGTCTGGTTTCCTGTGTGAAGCTGAGTCCAGATTGAGCAATGAGGAGTGTAACAATCATTGATCTGCCATGGGCCAGGGTGCACAGAAGTGAATGTTTGCCTCATAATAGGAAACAGGAATAGTTCTTTACTTTCTCAACCTACTATACAATCACCTGAAAAATTTAAACCCAAGAATTAATCATATCTTTCATATATGGTGACTGTTAAATGAGAAGGCTTAAAAAACAGGAAACATTAACAGAAGAGATAACTGACTGACTAAATTTAAGTGTATTTTTATGATGGACAAATTCTTAAAGCATTCATTAACTAATGGAATTATGGCAGCGTGTGATGGCTGTCTCCACAAAATGGGTTAAAGGGTGCATGGTCCTAATAGCCTCTTGCCTCTCAAAGAGCAGGGAGAGGGCCCCAGCACACTTGCCTTTGCTGAGAAGGATCAAGGGTCTTACTGCTATTCATGGTTCTGTTCTTCTGAGCCTTCCTAAGCACCCCACTTAAGGGCTGCCCTAGGGGATGAGGGGAAAAGAGAAAAGAAAAGGCAGCCACTGCTTGCAAGGAAACAGCCTTTTAGACAGTGAGGAATTAGGTTCATGATTCCCAGGAGAATTATCTTGACAAAATCTTTCACCGGATCTCCTTCAAGGCTGCCCAAGATCACGCCCTCCAATCGTTGATGGTGGCGGCCCTGCATGGTGGCCGGGGTAGGCAGTGTGAAGGACCAGCCTGAGCACCAGCCTGACTGCCTCCCGGAGCTTCCTTTCAGAGCAGAATTGGGCTTCCCTTTGCTCTGATAGGAGAGATCAGACCTTCAGCTAACGTGATGGAAGAGGACTCCAGAATACTCTACTGAGCAGCCTGGTTTTCTGCAGTCCCTACATCTCTGATCTGCCCTCACGTGACAAGGGCATGTTACTCATTCCCCTTCTCACTTTGGGAAAACTCTAACTGCATAGGGCATTTGCTTGTGATTAATTTTACTAAAGGCTGGGTGTCCCCAGTGGCGGTGGCGTGCAGCAAGGAAACCTACTGATACTTCAGAATCGGAGCCCACTCAGTCTGAGCGGTAGGTGTTAATTCTCCGGGTTGTTCCTGTGCTCTTCTGTTTACCCGGCTTTTCTCTCGGCTCATATTTCCTCTTACTGGTCACCGCCTCCTTTATGCTCCTCTTTTCTTTGTTTCAGATATTCAGCACACAGTTATTCTCCTGGGATTCTCCCCTCACACCCTCTTGGGTGCCATTCAGTGCTCCAAAATGCCAAAATTCCTTATTTCAGTATGTCAACACTATACCTCTGAACTCCCAATCCCAATCAGGTCTTGTACTAATTTTACACCTCCAAATCACACATGAATAGCTTGCTGTCCCAAAGCAACTGCCTTTGAACTTCACAAATCCCTGGGATGTGAAACTGTGGAAAGTTTTTTGTTCATTTTAATAATAATTGTTTCCCTTCCTGGGAGAGGCAGACAGAAAGAGACAGAGGGAGATGGGGAGAAAGTGAAAATGTACAATGTGTCTGCTGGATGCCCTGTGTGATACCACAGACAAGGAGATGGTTTTCGCATTAAAGTGATAAGCTATTATTTTTCCACTTTAGACTGTGCAGTCAATGTTCAGCACAAGGAGACTGGACTCAGATTCAAATTCCAGCCCCAACCTGTTGGTAAGATTTTAGGCAAGTTACTTAACCTTTCAAATTGTTTTTTCTTTAAGAATTATTTATTTATGCATACAAGCCAGGGTACAGAGCAGAGGTGTGGGGTGGCGAGTAGGCTCACCAGAGACAGAGTGGGGAGCAGAACAGGCAGATCAACAGAAATACACTGCTGAGGGGAGCAGCGGGTGAGGCAGGAGAGGTCTGCTGCGCCATGTGGGAATCTCCCAAGCCGGGCGTCGGACATGCGTCGCCAGCTCCACAGCGCAGCGCTTAACCGCTGCGCCACCAGGGAGGCCCAACCTTTCAAATTGTTATCTGTCATATGGAGATCATAATATCCCCTGAGACACAGAAACCTTGTGAGAATTAAATGAGATACTCTGTGAAAGCAATGTGTGCAGAGCCCCTACTAGCTACTGTTGCTACTGCCACTGTGACAGTAAGGATGGTCACAAGTAATTAGGAAACTTCTCCACAGTCCAGTTAGGGAGATATTTCCATTTCCAGAAAACGATCTATCCCTGGGAGATTCAAATCAAGGAAATGCATGATAATCCCAACCAAAGCACCCTCACATTATTGCCTTTGTAGAGCCCCAAGTTTCCTGAGGACCTTCAAGCATGGACTGTGCACACCAGCCTAGGTCTCAAGATGACACCCCGGAGTATTGACTGTTTTCTGCAAAGATTCACAATCATGGAAAATCCCTTTCCAGGGCCTCCCTGGTGGCGCAGCGGTTGAGCGCTGCGCTGTGGAGCTGTCGGCAGCGGCGACGCGAGTTCGACGCCCGGCCGGGGAGAATCCCACATGGTGCGGCAGACCTCTCCTGCCTCGCCCGCTGCGCCCCTCAGCAGTGTACTTCTGATCTGCCTGTTCTGCTCCCCACTCTGTCTCTGGTGAACCCTCTCGCCACCCCACGCCTCTGGCCTGTACCCCAGCTTGTTTGTATAAATAAAATAAAATCTTTAAAAAAAAAAAAAAAAGAAAATCCCTTTCCATCTTTATGAATGTGCCATTGTATTAATGCTTACTCATTGCTAATCAAGGATAATGACACTGAAGTAAATAAACAAAACAGCACAAATTCTATACCGTGACCTGGAGATGCTCCAGGCCTGGGCCTGCCAATCTGTCCAGCCCTCATACTCTGATTAATTCCCTCCACTCTTGTCACACCCTTAGAGCAACTGAAGATCACAGTGCTTTTCACCAGAACGTATAAAAAACAAGAGCTCTTCTCCTTTAGTCAGTCCCTTCTGTACCAGTTATATTCAGTACAGTTGAACAGAATACAGTTCAGCATAAAATATAAAACAAAGGACTTTTCTAAAGACTGAGAGTGGCTAATTATTATTTATAGCAAACAAAAGGATTGTATTTATATCCTACCAGAAAATATTGTAATACTTAAGTATAAAATTAAGCCTGAATAATATGAGACATGGAAGAATGAAATTTTGCTAAAAGTCTAGAAGGTACATGATCCAGTTAACATCTCGATTTCAGACTTTAGAATGCCAGAACGGTAACAAATAAACTTGTATTGTTTTAAGCCACCAAGTTTGTGGTAATTTGTTAAAAAGACAACAGGAAATCAATGTGAGATGCATCTTTGTTTGTCATATAGCCATATAGCATGCATAGCTTAACTATAGCATTATGGTCTGAGAAATTTGTCATGAGGCTATTTTGTACTTGTGTAAATGTCACAGAATGTACTTACACAAACCTACATGGTACAGAATACTACACACCAAAGCAATAGATAGGAACCACTGTCCCCTATGTGGTCTGTCCCTGACTGAAAAATCATTATGTGGCACAAGACTACAGTTTGTTCCTTTTTACTGCTATGTAGTATTCCAAGCAGTGTGTTTAATCATTCACATGCTGAAGGAGATTTGGGTCATTTCCAGTTTTTTACTATTGTGAATAAATCTGCTACGAACATTTTTGTAAAAAGGCTTTAGAGTGAACATAAGTTTCTCCGGGATAAATGCTCAAAGGCGCAACTGCTAGATCATATGGCAAGCACATGTTTAGCTTTATAAGACACTGTCATCTTTTTTCCTTAACTAATTTTTTGAGGTAACCAAACGAAAGATTTTGCCAGACTGGACTGAAAATGCCTTGACTATTTGAACTTTAATATAAATCTCGGGTCTCAAAGTTGCATAAGCAAAAAGTAAGATTCAATTTCTATATAATCCATAAGGATTACAGACTTCTTATTCATATCAGATCTTGCATAGAGGATGATGATGAAGGGAAACTTTGAAAGTGTCATCCCAAAAGATGGGCTGGTTCATCCCAAAGAGCGGAACTGTAGAGTAGATCTAAGGATCTTCTCCACTTAGGGAGACCTCCTAATACCTGCCAGTGGGATTTCATCATTGTTCTCAAGAAATGAATGGTGTGTGCCTCCCATCCCCTTTGCTGAATGGACTTCTTTACTGTACTTACTTTAGATCTGTTCCTCCACAGTGTAGGTGGGTTTGCAAGGAACATGTGAGTGTCCACTTAATTCATTTCATAAATCACTGAAAGGCAAGGAGCCACATGCAGGCCTAATGCAGAGGAATGCATATTTTTGGAATCCTGACTTTGAACTGAATTTCCCACAAGATAGGACTTTGATTTGTTTCCCTCAGGGGCAGAGTGAATATGTTTTATGTGTGAGAACAGTGGAATAGATTTTTGGTAACAGCAAAAGAGACTGCCAGCAACTACTAGATCCTGAGAAAACTCATTTTATCTCTTTCTAACTCTTTTTTAAAAAATATTTATATTTTTATTGTTATTTATATCTTTTACATTTTGTATTCCCCTTAGGTAACCCACCACCAATTCACCCATGATCCATCTCCGTGGTCGCTTGTGTCCTTTTCTAGTCCATTTTGTGCCTATATCCTCCCCCTCCCCCCCCCCAAGTGTCTCTCTCCTATTTGGTTTCCCTATAGTCCTGTTATAAGTGAAACCATTCGATATTTTTCTCTTTCTTTCTGGCTTGTTTCGCTGACTCTTTTTTTCCCCCAGAAAGTCTAAATCTCCCAACTTCCATTAGCAAGGCATGGCAACATTAGATGTTCTCCAAAACAATGTGAGCATATGCCACTTCCAGCACCTCTATAGAACTGTCCTCTATGTGACCCCCCATTCTCTATCCATTTGTGCAAAAGAAAACTACAAGACATAAAGGACTGCAGAATCTCAGGACGAGAAGAAACTCAACATAGAAAAGGTAATGCTCTGTGAAAAGTCCCTTAAGCAGAACAACTGTATTCACCTGTGATGTATGTGAGAAAGATGTTTTATTGGGTTAAACTTCTGATAACCTGGGTTTTAGCTATTACATTAGTGAGTATTGTCCTAACTATTCTTCCATTGAAAATTCTAATATTTCACACACAAAAAAATTTCCTAAAGTCCTTGTAGTAGCTACCCATTTTCTGGTTAAGGGAGGTTCTTTCCATTCCTTTCTAAGAATTATTAACTTAAATGGGTGTTGAATTTTAGCAAGAGATTTTCTTTCTGCAGCAATTATGAACATATGATCATATGATCATCTTTTGCTTTTATTCAATACTAGTGTGAACTATAGCCACTGACTTCCCATTGTTAAATAATCCTTCAATAAAGTCTAATTGTTTTATACATATTCTTGGATTAGGTTTTTAACTATGACTTTTGTATCTATAGTCACAATCTCCCTGGGTTCTGCCAGTGAAATTAATCTGCATCTATGTCAAGTCACATGTAGACCTATGGAGAAAATTGACCACAATCAACAGGCTTTGTATTCTGAATGTTAACCTCTTCTGCATTCTCACCACCATGTTCCTGGGCTCGTCAATATCTTGCCTTATCTCTTGCACTGATGACCTGTTTTGTTTTACCTTTTACTGAATTATCAAGGTTGCCCTGCTCAGTTTTATGCTCAACTCACGAGTTCAACACTCTCCAAATACGAGACAGTGAGACATCTAAACTCAACCCCACAAACTCTGAATCCTCGGGACCCATCAAGGAAGGGACTTATATTGCAACCAAACAAGACTGCTTGATGTTTTCCTAACCCTCTTTGCACAGCACTGTCTCTAGTTTGCATGTGTTATTCCTTCTTCCTAGGCTCACCTTTTTTTCTCACCTCTGCCTGCCTGCCTGCCTTTCTATCTTCCTATCTTCCTTTCTACTTTTCTCTTTCATTTTACAGAAGTACCACTCTTTTACATCCCAGCTAGTGTTTTGACTGTCCCACACGTCTCACTGTAGCTCCCCACCACCTGAGCACCTGTAATCCTCAAAACACCCCCCTCTGCTCCCCCCTCAGCCTCCCGTTTCTCACCCCTCTCCTCCTCCTTCCCGTCTCATAGCCACAGATCTGGGGTCAGCTTTCAAGCATTGGTTTTAGTTTGTCTTTGTCTGATTCTTCCTTTGATTCCTGCATACCCATCTATAACTGACACCACCCAGCATTTACCTTTCTCCTTCTGGCTCAGCTCTGCATTTCTAAATCCTCCCATTTGTTCAGGTTTCACTAAAATGCTCTCTCATCCATGGGTCATTTTCTCCTAATTTCCATAACACTTTGGATTTTTTTTTTAAAGTTTGTGCTTCTTTTCAAAATTATCTACTGCTGCAAGACATTATCCCAAAACTGACTGACTTAAAAAGACAAAATCTTTTATCGCTGCACATTTTCTATGCTAAGGATTTAGGAGTGACCTAAAATGGTTCTTGGCCACGGTCTCTCAGGGGGTAGGTGGGACCAGGTCTGGGGCATCAGCTTCTATGCTGGCTCCTCCCCTTTGACTGGCAGGCTGTTTCCGGTTGTGAGTAGGGGGCCTCAGGGTCTCTTGCAAGACCCCCTTCAGGGCAGCTCCAGTGTCCTCATCATGCGTAACTGACTTTCTCCGGAAGAGCAAGGAGGGGCCTGCAGTGTCCTTTCTGACTAAGCCTAAGTAGTCACATGCTGTCAGTTCCTCTATTTCTTAGGGGTCACACAGCCCCATTTCAGCATGGAAGAGAACTACAGGCAGATGTGACAACTGAGAGCTGGAGACCATTGCAGGCTATTTTGAAAACTGATCACTGCAGTCATTGGTTTGCTTTATGATTATAGTTGACCCTTAAACAACACAGGCGTGAGGAGTACTGATCCCCCCAGTCAAAAATCTGCATTTGACTGTTGATGCCCCCCAAATGTAACTATTAATAGCCTGCTCCTGATAGGAAGTCTTTCTGCTAGATGATTAACACCTGTATTGTATATGTATCGTTGATTAGATTCTTACAGTAAAATAAACTAGAGAAAAGAAACAAGAAAATCATAAAGAAGAGAAAATACATTATAGAACTGAACTGCAATTATCAATATCCTAAGTTTTCACTGTTTATTTATAAGAAAATCTACATGTAAGTGGACCTGCACAGTTCAGACCTGTGTGGTTCAAGGGGCAACTATATTTGTGTGTGTGTGTGTGTGTGTGTGTGTGTGTGTGTTTATATGTGTGAATATATGTATACATATATGTCAGTTTTAGGAGGAAAATTCATTTTGTAGCTCTGTTGTTTATATTTTTACCTTTCACGTAATCAGCATACGACAAATACATAATACATGTTTTATGAGCAAAGAAATAAAAGGTGATAAGGAAGTCTAGGTGGATATCATAGAAAAACCAATACTCCCAGTTAATGGTATTTTCCAGACAGACATATCTTAGTCATAGTTTTTGGAACAGAATAGCAGTATCTCTCTGGAAACTACTGTAACTGAAAAAAGAGTGACCTACCTGTGGTATTTGATTTCTTCTTAATATGTTTCATATGTATCATTGAAGAACGATGTGTACTTGAGTGGAGATGTTCAGCCTTTGAAATATAGCATGTTTAAAAATGTTTCTGCCATACAGAAGTATCTACTATTATAAAATAAAATATGCTCTTTTGTGGAAAAGATTGATGTCAGTTTAGTTTAATGTCATATTTTTATTTTGCCAGTTTGTATGCTTGATATCAGAATTTAAAACAATAACCCAAACTAAAACATTAAATCATCTATTTGCTCTACAGGAATTCACAATACCTTCCAATACCTATAAAATGAAAGATGCAGAATTTATAGAGTTAAACCATAGAAGAAAAGCACTAGAGTTTTAGCATATTCAATTATTCAGAAAAGCAAATCAATTTTGTTTTTGTATTAGCACTGAAATTTGCATGCCACTCTTTTAATTAAAGCAGTTGAAAACACATGTTGTTCACTTCTTCATGTCTCTGTATTTCCTCTGGGAACAAGTCAAGCTTTATGATAATGCCTAATGAAAATAATTTATATGTAAAACAATAAACCCAAATTCTCTAACCTAGACTATGTCAAATGAGGTATTTGCAGATCACCTGTCCCAGAGTCTCCCTGGGAAACTGGGTGGTGCTGGTGAAACTGTTAATTATGAGGACTCGGGCCTCCCCGCTGGTGGCGCAGCGGTTAAGCGCTGCGCTGTGGAGCTGTCGGCAGCGGCAACGCGAGTTCGATGCCCAGCCGGGGAGAATCCCACATGGCGCGGCAGACCTCTCCTGCCTTGCCCGCTGCTCCCCTCAGCAGTGTACTTCTGATCTGCCTGTTCTGCTCCCTGCTCTGGCTCTGGTGAAATCTCTCGCCGCCCCATGCCTCTGGCCTGTACCCCAGCTTGTATGTATAAATAAAAAATAAATCTTAAAAAAAAAAATAATTATGAGGACTCATCTCAGACCTGCAAATGGATTCTCTCCTGGGAGGGCCAGGAGGTTTTTCCATAAACTACTCAGGTACTGGGCCTCCCTGGTGGCGCAGCGGTTAAGTGCTGCGCTGTCGAGCTGTTGGCAGCAATGCAAGTTCGACGCCCAGCCGGGGAGAATCCCACATGGTGTGGCAGACCTCTCCTGCCTCGCCCGCTGCTCCCCTCAGCAGTGTATTTCTGATCTGCCTGTTCTGCTCCCCGCTCTGTCTCTGGTGAAGCCTCTCACCACTCCACACCTCTGGCCTGTACCCCAACTGTATGTATAAATAAATAAATAAATCTTAAAAAAAAAAAAACTACTCAGGTACTATTGGCACGCTAACTTTGGAAACCAGCTCTCCCACAGCAGAAGTCAGTGTCCAAGGAACGATGGAGGGCTGACGTGTGAGTCTGGTGTACAGGGCCCACAGGAAGCACTGGTCAGGAGCCTGAGAGCGTGAACATTTCTAACACACTTCCCTCTGGACATGGTGATGTTAATTCACTCCTTGTCTAGAAACGATGGCCCAAGGGGCAGTAATAACGAGTCAGTACATTTCTGCCTAGTCTGGGACAAGAAAGAGAAGGGAGTTATGAGGTTTTTTTCTGCTCTTTGTGGCTTTGTAAAGGCTCTCGCTGCATCAAGTGTGAGTTTGGAACTGTGTCCCATGGTTTCCTCCATTGAAGAAATCCTACTTCTCAATTGACGGAAGAGGAGGGAGGGACAAGATAAAAGCAGAAAAAGAATAGGAACAGGCAAAGAGAATGGGGCTGTGGAGCAGTTGTATATATTTCCTCATAAACATGACACAGAAGCTAAATGAAGTTCTATAAGCCTCTTTCCCACAGCAACATTCTATTCCATTGTGGGAAACGAGAGGAGACTGAAAGAGACCATAGCCATTGGCTCTCCAACCCAGCAGGTCGCCCCTGTAGAAGAGGGACATTTCGAAGACAACATCAGGCATGTTTTCTTTCAAAAATACTTCTAGATTGCAAAAGTAATGTCTTACTCTATTTTGATGCATAAGTGATACATATGCTCAAAGAAATACAACAGAAAAAAAATTAAGGGAGGTAAATAAAGACTACATGTTTTTCAATTAATTTATGTTGCATTTTCTACTCTCTTCTTAGATTTATTTCAGTGACTACTAAACGGTTACTACCCTAGTCAGAATAAGTAAAGGCTAATCCATGGACACAAAGTGTACCCCTAAATCTCAGTGATGGAGAGAAGGTTTGATTTGTTTTTCATAAAACAGTCCACACAAGAAAGCAATGTAGCATGACTTTGTTTTCGGATTCCCATGATTATCAAGGCAGGGAAATGGAACAAGAAGAAAAACATGCATTATAGCTTCAAGCGTGCACCCAAAAGTGAAATATATTTCACTGGCGCAATAGTCACATGGCCACATTAACATCAAAAGGCCAGTGGAGTGTGCTCCAATTACATTTAGAAAGAAAAACATAAGGGATATTTGGTAAGCAACACTGGTGACCACAGCAAGCCCCAATAAACTTGCATATCATCTCATTTGCCAAGAAATTCAAGCTCTACCTTAAAACACTTTCAATTCTCCTTTTTCCTATTTTTTAATTTTCCTTAGACCATGAGGCATTGAAAGATATCCAATTTTATTTACTATGTACTCAAACATCCTATAGTCCTTTTCCTATTTGGTTCACTTTTATTTTAATGGTGACATATATCAACATCTCCTACTACCATTGATTTTCTTACATATTCCTTGCATTTTTCTCATACACACACACATACACTCATGCACAGCAGAATATTACAGTCATGATGGAAAGTGGTCCCCAAATTCCTGTTGTGAGTGCGATAGCAGCACACACTGCAGTGACTTCCAGAAAAGAAGGAATTGTGGATGAACAAGCTCCATTGCCAAGATGCTCTCCTGAATGACTATGTCAAACAAAAATCTTCAGAGAATAACCTAACATTCACACAAGGATGAAATGATCTAATGATGCATTTCTCAGAATGTATCCCAGTTGTTAAGTAGTGCTTGACTGCATAGTTCGCACGTGTGTGTGTTGATGTTGCAGTGTTTATCATGCAATAGTTCATAGTTATAACAGTTTTGCTTGCGAATTACCCACATTACAGATAGAACAAGCCATTCATCACTGAAGACGGATACAGTTTTAAGGAAAAGTCTCACTCAAGCCCATTTAAAGAAACAACATGGGGTTTGTATGAAGAATTCTAAACAATAGCTCCTTGTACATTGGACAAGAATATTAGACAGGGAGTGGTGAGCAACAGGACTAGAGATCTAGACAAGAGCTGGGTCATGGTGCACCTTTTATGTTTTTTTTTTTTTATGTCTTATTCCTGAGATGATTGCAATGGAGAAGAAGAAGAAAATTAAATGCAAATATTCAACAAAAATGTTTTGAATATAATGTGATGATGAAAGACATCTTGAATTGAAAGGAAACAAAGAGCATGTTCAATCAAAATGACTTTAATCTCAGTTACAGATTCAATGATATTGCAGAAATTGGGTTATATGGGGTTATGTGACCCTAGGAGCACAAAGCACTATGATTGGGTAGAAAGAGCTCTTAACTGAAAATTTATGCTCTGTTCCTGCATTCTGTCATGAAATAGTGCTATAGTTTTAAATAGCTCCGATAACCTTTGTGTTTCACTTTCTTCATAAATAAGATTGGAATTTTTATAGTTTTCTTATTTAATCCATAAGGTTATGGCTTAATAGGTTTGCAAAGGTTCCATGAAAAATAAAATTAAAATTAGCATAAATAATCAAGGTATTCTTTATCTCCATGATAAACAATTCATAGGATATGTCATCAATATTCAAAGTAATAAAAATCTGACATTTAGTCCAGGACTTCCATACTGATAAAATATTCTATTTGACTTTTTTTTTTTACAGTAAAATCCATCAAGGCTAGAATCACTTCCTCAATAAAGAGTAATGTAATATTTATGGATCAACCCTCTTAAAAATTAAACTAGCATAAACAGAACCAAATTTTAAGTATTTCTTTTAAGAATACACTTATACATATGATTTATATGAAAGTGTCATATCATAACTGATGGCTTAGACTTTCATTTAAAATATCATCAAAATAATTAGGATGATCACTTTTGATTCTGGAATGTGTCATTTTGTAAGCCATTGTAATTTTTCATTAATTATAAATGTTGACCCCTTGACCAATCATAACATTTTCTATCAGCTTAATTATTCCTCAAGAATCCCATTTACTTTGTCAATAATCAAAATAAGTGCTATTAGTCATGAACTTCATGTGACATTTAATGAAGATATGCAAATTTGAAAGTTGAGCCACTTCTTTTTTTTTCTTCAAGATTTATTTATTTATACACACAAGCTGGGGTACAGACCAGAGGTGTGGGGTGGCGAGAGGGTTCACCAGAGACAGAGTGGGAAGCAGAACAGGCAGATCAGAAATACACTGCTGAGGGGAGCAGCGGGCAAGGCAGGAGAGGTCTGCCGCACCATGTGGGATTCTCCCTGGCTGGGCTTCGAACTCGTGTCCCCGCTGCCGACAGCTCCACAGCGCAGCGTTTAACCGCTGCACCACCAGGAAGTCCCCTTGAGCCACTTCTTAAGAGTTTTACCCTTGTGATGCTCATTGGCATGACTGCAACTATGAAAATCTTGAGAATTAAAAGTGCCAAGAAGCATGGTGTCATCTAAGCAAACCCTACATTGGATTTCTCTGTAGAATTCAATACAGTGATGAGATTAGGCTCTGCTAATAGCTTATCCATCATGTGACTACTTAATCTATCCCAAGTAATGCCATCACTTTTGGAATTTCAGAGGAAATGTAGACAACATATCTGACCACAAAAACTTTTTCAACCAAGGCAAAATTTGCATAGAGAAAAATGCCAGATATTAAATGCATAATTGCCTGAATATTAACAAATGTACTCACCAGTGTTTCCAATTACACAATCAGGATAGAAATCATTGCCATTATCTAGCAAAGTTTCTGCCTGCCTCCTTCCAATCAACCTCCATCCCTCTTACAGGGGATCTGTAGAAACTGTCCTGATTTCTATAGACACATAGATTAGTTTGGCCTCTTTTAGAACCTCAGAGACTTGGAGTCCTATAATTTATATCCCTTGTGTCTAGTGTCTTTTGTTTCCGCCCACTGCAGTATTCTCAAGATTCGTTTATATTTTTATGTATCTTTAGTACATTCTTTTTAATTAATCAGCTTTTCTCAGTTATATCAATGTGTCGCCATTTTTTACTTATGGTGTCTGTTTTTGAACAACTGAGTTATTTTTTCATTTATCGATAACAATGGTGCTATAAAAATTCTACAATAGACTTTTGGCGAATTTATTTTTATTCCTCTATCTAGGAGGTGACAGATTGTGTGGTAGGAATATGTTTAAAGGAAATTGCTAAGCAGTTTTCCAACATGGTTGAAGTATTTTCTGTTTCAACTGGGAATGTTAATTCCATTAACTCCACGTACTCACCAACATTGGGTGTTTTCAGTAAAGTAGCATTTCATTGTATTGTAGTTTTAAGTTACATTTCCTTTTTCACATTCTCATTGGCTTTGCATATACCTTCTTTTGTGATGCTGCTTTTCAAGCTTTATTTAGAACTTTTAAAATTTGTACTGTCATTACTGAGTTTTAGGAGTTTATAAAAATGTGCTCTGAATATAAGTCCTTTGTTAGATATATGTATTGCAAATATTTATCTCAGCTTTGGGCTTGTCTTATATATTTCCTTCATAGTGATTTTTAAGGAGAATTTTAAAATTTTGATAAAGTCCAGTTTATATTATATGTTTTTTATGGTGATTTTTGTGTTTTCCCCAAAAATTCTTTTGTTACTCTAAGATTGTGTAGATAATCTCGAATATTTTCAAGAAGCTTTAGAATATTAGTTTTTCTTACATTGGTCTACAATATACCTTCAGTAAATCTTGTGTCTGGGGCCTCCCTGGTGGTGCAGAGGTTGAGCGCTGTGCTGTGGAGCTGTCACTCCCGGCCAGGGAGAATCCCACATGGTGCGGCAGACCTCTCCTGCCTCACCCGCTGCTTCCCTCAGCCGTGTATTTCTGATCTGCCTGTTCTGCTCCCCACTCTGTCTCTGGTGAACCCTCTCACCGCCCCACACCTCTGGCCTGTACCCCAGCTTGTATGCATAAATAAATAAATCTTAAAAAAAAAAAATCTTGTGCCTATTTGTGAAGTAAAGGTCACTGTTCACACTTTTCTATTTAGTTATCTAGTTATCCCAGTGCTAATGGTTGGGAAAAAAGCAAAAAACAAAAAAAATTTCAAACTACTTTAAACTGCTATTGAAATCTTGTTGAAAACCAGTTGTCTTGATATTTGTGAATCTATTTCATGGCTCTATCTTCCTTTATTATTGATTTGTCCATCTGCATGCCAATAACTACTGCCATTATAACTTATGGTAAGTCTTTAACTAAGGTGATAGAAGTGCTCCCTCTCTCCCCCCACACACCTTTCTTTTTCGAGATTGTTTTGGCTTCTAGGGTCCTTTGTAGTCTCATTTAAGGTTTAGAATGAATTTGCCATTCATTTGCTGGCATTCTGATGGGGATTGCTTAAATTCTTGAATTGACAGATGAATGTGATGAAAATTGCTATCTGTACTCTTAACAGCATTGAGTCTTCAATCCCAAGAACACAATCTAAGCCTTCCAGAAATTGGGTTGACTTGCCCTCATTTTCCAGTCCCATGCAAACTTTCCCCTCTCTGTTAAGCTCTCAGTCCCGCAACATGCTTGCTCTTGCACGTGCTCCCATCTCCCTCCCCCTCTCCCTCCCCTCACCCACTCTCGTGAATTCACCTTCCGTGTATGCACAGCCTGACCTTCAGCGCAATCTTCAGCCAGAATCCCAGTGAAAACTTGCGTGCAGACTTTGGGCCATGACTTAGCTACTTCCTGACTTTCTGCCAGATGCCCGTCCCCTTTATTAACACCTCACTCCAACCTCAGCTTCTCTGCTCAGAGAGACCACTCTGCTCCGCTTGGGTGATCTCTTTGTGCCCCAGCATAGATTTAGATTTAGATTTACAGAAAAGTTGCATGTTCCCTGGAAGACAGTCTAGACAGACGTGCACTAACCTTGTGCTTTTCCCTTTGCTAAAAGCTTGTAGTCCTATAATGCCCGTCTTCTCATGTATGGGAACAGTTGACAAATACTTTGTTAACTTTTATGTCTCTTTATGGTGAGAAGGTTAGTTTAGTATCAGCTGCATCATCATCTCAAGTGAAGAGTTATTGAAATTTATAGTTTTAACAAGGTAGGCAAACATTGAAGATGTAATTTCCAAATTTGAAAGGAAACTGCTATACTGTGTGTGTGTAGGTGTGTGTGTGTGTGTGTGTGTGTGTGTGTGTGTGGGTTCAAAAAAGATATTCCTGAGCAACTAATTTTAAGTATAGACCTCAAAGTTGAAAAGTTGAAGTGGAGTCAGGCAATAAAGAGAGTTGGAGAGAGTTAAAGTGCTCTGATTTTTAATTATGAAGGCTGAAGGCTATGATCAGATACTATTACCCAGGCAGCAGAGGAGGAGCCTCAGGCATGTGTGAAAACACTATTATATTCCTTGACTATACATCACATTGCTACCTGCTTCTGGAAGAAGGACAGGTCTTAGACTGGTAAGGAGGATTTCTATTCATGGAAACTCTCTGTCTCAAAATGATTTGTGCCAAAGTTATGTAGATAATGCAGAATTTCTTTTAACAATATTATTTTTATAGGTAATGAAGTAAACATGTATTTTAGAATAAGATTGACTTGCTTTTGTTCAAAATTGATCAGAGAACTTCATTATTTAATTTCAACGCAGGCATCTCCTATTAATTTTTACCTCTATTCAAAAGGAGAGTACTTTAAATTACATTCGCAAATTAAATTGCACTCATCACCTATCTCAACAAAGAAAATCTAGTATCCTATTATGGAAATGATAGCAAACTGGAGTAAATTTCTCTCTTGGATTGTCTATTGGAACCGGCCCAAGAGGACCAGAGGAAAGTCCTTTATCATATTGGTTTTGGCTATGCAAATAGCTCCTAAGAATATAAAAGACTTGTACATAGTATATTGGGGTTTACTTTTTCTTCTGTTTAGCAACATAAAAGATGAGTGTAATTTTCTTGATAGACTCAATCATCTTTTGAGATATCAAATCACATTAGGAATTCCCATTTTCAATTAAATTTCATTCCCTATTCCCTTCAAACACCAAGAGGGAAAGAATCAAGCAAAAGGAAAAGATATTAGCTAAGAATGTAATCTCAATGTGTCTCATTATCCCATAATTTTTAGTGTCTTTCCCCTCTTCTGCGCCTTAGAGACTGTAGTCAAGCTACATTTATCCTTCAATCCTATGGTCTATTTTAGATTTGTAGTTAGGCCAGTTTTTAAAAAAATTCTGTTCACTGTGCAGTCATATATATTTATAGTGCTCTGGAGGATAACTCCTACAGGAGACATTAAGCTTATAGACTCAGGTTGATCTCTGGCACTTTTTGTCTGAGGTTCAGAATGTACAAAAATATTGGTCATTTTAGTTTGTTTTTGAATATCTACTCATTGGTGTAAATGTCAGCAAATCAGTTCTCAAGTCAAAAGATGAAAAATGGGATTGATTTTCTCCCCATGTGAGTTCACATATGCATTTATATGAAATTCTAATGAAACTCTAAGGGGGGAAATTGACAAGAAGTAACTTTAGTTTCTTAGATGAATTTAATTTCATTTTCAAAACTAAATAAAGTCCTTTTTAACTCTTTAAATAAATCCATCATCTTGGCATAGATTTAGATGTACAGAAAAGTTGGAGTTCCCACAATACCTCACACCCAGTTTCCTTTGCACAACATGTTGCTTTAGTATCATGCATTTGTCACAATTAATGAATTCATATTGCCGCATTGTTATTAAGTAGATTCAGTGCTTTATTCAGACTTGAGATTTTAGCTCCTTTCTTTTCCAGGGTCTACAAAGGGCACCCATTGCACAGAGCCACATGCCTCCCTAAATTGCTGTTCTAACACTCAGTCAGACCTTCCTTGTTCTGGGTGATGTGGACAGTTCTTCAGGGTACTCACTAGCTATTTTGTAGGTTGTTCCTCAATTACATTTGTCTGATTTTTTCCCCTCATGATTAAGCTGTTCTTACAGATTTTGAACAGAAAGACCACAGAGCTGAAGGGCCATTCTCATCATACCAGAGCAAATGTCAGCAGTGCCAATTTAAATTCTCATCATTGCTGATTTCCTGATCTCTGGCTGAGGAGATTTGCAGGTTCTTTCATGTTCAAGTGACTTCTCCCACTTCCTACCACATCATCTTTGAGGGATGTGATTCTGGGCTGTCCACACATCTACAGAGTGGGCATTGCTCTCCAACCCCGAAGGACATATTAACTACATAAATAACTTCAAATTATTCTGCATGGAAGATTTGCTTAGTCTCCCTTATTTGTTCAACAATTTATATCAACCTAGACTCATGAAATTTATTTATACCTGGGTTATAATCAAATGCCACTGCTTTATTTCATTGCACATATTGGTTTAGCTTTGGCCATTTTGAATTCTTTAATTGGTTGGTTCCTGTGTATCCTTGACACAGACTCATCATTGAAGTGTTGCTGTTTTTCATCTTTTTTTTTTTCTAATGGTTAAAATGCCATTTAAAATGTTGGGAAGAAATTTCAAGTGTATTAGGATGTTGGAAAAATATATTCAGTACATATGGGTGACATTTGTTTTTGGGGAGTTGGGAGCTTCGTTAAAAAACTAACACTAGATTGCACTACAATTTTTGCAAAGGTACGAAAATGTGAGTGAAATTTCTAGGAAAAGCAGGTTCCTGAAAATATTGGCTAATTTTAGTTTCTAAGTGACATGCTAAAAATGATAGAGTGGAAACATTATGGACACAATTTAATACCTAATTAAGGGAAAATTAGGGAAATAAACTAAATTGCTCCTCCATTTAAACATTTTTATTTCTTCTGGAGGCATTACTATTAATGCCAATTCAGATATTTTGAGTTATTTTTATTCCATTTCCTAGTCAAATCTCCCCTTTCTGATTCCTTTTAGTTTAGTGGGTTTTTTGTTTGTTTGTTTGTTTTTCTCTCAACCACCAATTTCTCTTCTCTGGGCTCCTTCTGCCTTTACAGGTACATCTCTGCTATTTGGTCATCCTCAGAGCATTTTCTTGACAGCAGCTAGACTGTGTGTAAGGCATTCTTCCTCCTGAGCTTGAATATCTTCTTCTGAACATATGATATATTTGGACTGGATGACATCTGAAATTCCACGTGTCTCTAAATTTCATGATACCGATGACCTCTCAGTGTCAGGGATTAAGACTGTCCTAGAACCCCCTGCTTAACTGCAAATTGATAAAACAGTTTACACACAAAGTGATGGAGTCAGGAATGATTCCAGGTTTCTTACTAGACACACTGACACCCTCTTCACTCTACTGCCTGGTACATCGTGTGTATGGACCAGCTATTCATCAAGTTGACTCTAATAGGATTCCATGTAATGAAGGACTTTATACGCACAGTATTAGCAAAGACTTCTAGGGCCATTTGAATTACACCTTGAAGTTAAAGTAGAATGTGTTGGCTGGGATGACATTGAGTTATATCTCAAAGGTAGATTTTCAACTTCAGTTGTACTTGAATTGCATATGCTTAGGAACAGAAACAGGAGACTTCTCGGATGTTAGAATGGGAGCAGGTATTTTTTTAAGCAATGGCAGGGTAGGGCTTTTAGTTGTTTTCTTTGTTCTCAGATTATGGGATTAATTACACTCACAATTCCTGGGTAGGGGGTTTTATGTCATTCTATTAGATCAGCACCAATAACTTAAGAAGAGAAAGTCACCTTCAAGATTCTAATAACTTGCACTGTGAAAAGTGACTCTACTCTTCTCCAAACAGATTGAAATGCATAATTTTCCACCCAAATGGAGAAGAAGAGCAACAAGAATTATTTAAAACAGTGGTTAATTTCATTTCCCTCTCCAATTAGTCTGGATTTAAGGAAGTAAAGAGAGGGAAATGCAATGATTCCCAAAGAATTGGCACTGTTTCAAGTGCTTTGAGAGATAGGGAAGGAAAACAAAATAGAATCCAGGTATGGCATTAGCAGTTTGCCAGTTGAAAGGGCATAATTAATACTCCTGAGATGATGTTTACAATACAGTATTGTATACAGGTTTTCCCTGTCATCTGATAGAAGAACTTTTCTACTTTGGGATGATTTGGTAGGTTATGTCTGGGGTTTGGGGGTACTATTACCATTAACTTTATGAAAATTTATTTACATTATTAATAACATTAATTCATTGTTGAGAATCAACATATATGTACTACAATAAGTTCACAACTATAACTTCAAATCTATTCTTCACTACACCATTTTCTCCCATGTACCCACCTCTTCCTTCCCCTTCCCTTCTTATAACCAATCTTCTTTTTTTTAAAGTTTTATTTATGTATACAAGCTGGGGTGCAGGCCACAGGTGTGGGGTAGTGAGAGGATTCATCAGAGACAGAGTGGGGAACAGAACAGGCAGATCTACCAAAATACACTGCTGAGGGGTGCAGTGGGTGAGGCAGGAGAGGTCTGCTGCGCCATGTGGGAATCTCCCTGGCCGGGGATCGAACTCCTGCTGCAGCTGTCAACAATTCCACAGCTCTGAGCCTAACCCTTTGTGCCACCAGGGAGGCCCCCTGATAATCAATCTTATAGTCTAAAAGTTTATTGTTTTATTTAATTCATCTCTTTATCTTCTCCATATACCACATATGAGTTATTTATTCAATGAATGCAACTTAACTATCCACCATCCAAAGCAAATGAAAATATAGGGGGAAAAAGCCTATTTAATAAATAACAGAAAATTAAATTGTGTATTCATGGAGTTTCCATTCTTGAGTGCTTGCTATCTGTTAAGCACTAAGCTAGATACTTCTTATCTAGCTGTGTATCTAAATTTTAAGGAGTTTAGTTCTGTGAGACTCTAATCCCTGTGCTGTTGCTACTCATCTCTTGTCCCTCTAAACACCAAACAAGTCCAAAATTCTCTGCCTTGGAGCCTCCCTGGTGGTGCAACAGGTTAAGTCTCAGCAGTATAAAGCTGTCTGCAGCCACAGCAGTACTAGTTTGATCCATGGCCAGGGAGCTTCCCATATGGCACAGCAGACCTCTTCTGTCATACTCGCTGCTCCCCTCAGCAGTGTATTTCAGTTGATCCACCTGTTCTGCGCCCCACTCTGTCTCTGGTGAATCCTCTCATCCCCCACACCTCTGGCCTGCAACCTAGATCCCCAGCTCTTGTATGCATAAATAAATAAATCTTTGAAAAAAAAATCCTCTGCCTTGGGTTCAGAAAGCATTATATGTTGTACTTTTTAATTTCAAGTTTATCTTCTAATCTTCTCTGACTTAGGTCAATATTGATAGATTTAAAATTTGGATGAACTTTAGTTGAGGACCATTGGAGGCAACCTAGTATAAGATCTGTGGTAGGATAATTTCAGGTAGGAGTTAAATCATTGCTTTAAGTGACTAGTTTCTGGGATGTTCTACAGGTAAGAACTGACCCATTGTTTTAAATATAGATTTTGGTTCAGTCCTATGAAAAGGATGATAAGAATTAAGAAGCAATCAAGTTTGTGGTTTAAATTTATAAATTATACATTATACCAAAATATTGCTTAGAAAACATAGAAGTAGAGAAAAGAATTAGGTACATTAAGATAGAAGAGAATAATAACTTTTAATTTTACTTTACCACAGTAAAGTTACAATCACATTTTGTCTGTGTCACATATATTATTTAAATGTATGTATACTTTTTAATGTTTGAATACAATTTGAAACTGTTAAGTTTCAGTTTTTCTTAACTGACGTATTTCCTGTCTCCCTTAATATTATAGTCTGTGAACTTCAGTTTCTTCTATTTCTTTTTTTTAAGCTTGGTTCAAGTGCACCTGTTCTATTGGCCTTTGTAACTATAAAAGGAATGTCTTTCATAAACACTTTTCATTGCCAGTACTTTAGGAAATGCAAATGTACCACATGGCATCTGTTTTGCAATTAATTGGTGATGTAAAAAAAAGCAACAGCTTTATTATTATTTCTCCAATAGCGATTTCCTAAGATATGCTTCTTTACTTACCATTGTGAGAATAATTCTCCAATGAGCACCCTGTCACAAGAAGAACTAAAAAAGTCAACTTTAAATTCCCTCTCTTCCCTCATTGAAGAAGAACTGAAACTGTTACATCCGTATTGTCCATCGCTTTTTAAAGATTATGAATCAGGCCACAGGTGAAATTTATAGAAAGACATCTGGAATTACTATGACATAGCATGTGCCCTCATAAAGATGTATATAAGTCTGTATTTCTTATTGTCACAAAAAGTATTAAATACAAGCTAACTACTCAGCAGGCTTCCTTGTTGAGTTGGCTTATATTAACAGAAATTAAGAATGATTCAAATTTAATTTTGAGATCACTTCAGCTGCTTTCAAATGGTAAAAATACAGCAATAGCCAAGCAAAAGATTAACATTATGCATTGATCCTTCAAGACAGTCTAATATCACATGATCCTCTTGATAAAATAAAAAAGAATCACTAGTTGAACAGAAAGCATGTTACGTGGAAAGCATGAAAGTGAGAGAAGGCAAGGTCTTCTGGTTCTTTAGTACTTTGTTAATACAAAAGTGTTTGTACTCACAGTTACTGAGCAGAGACTGTCTCTGATAATAAACCCAATATCATGACTTTATTTATCTTTGTAGAAGATCAGCTAAGAGTTTATGTAAAATACATGCTTTAACCTAAATATTATATTAAAGATTACATGGAAGAAAATTAAACATACAAATGTGAAGCCCATTACTTTGCTGTTTCTATACTTCCATTTATTTTGGTTGGTGAACAGTGTAGTCTTATTCCTGAATTCAGCGCTTTTTGACATTTTACCATATTCAGTAACTTCACATCTACTCAACGCTAGAACTTTAATAAGCTAACTACATTATTAATGGGACAAGAATGTCAAGACTACTAACAGAAGAACATATTTTAAATGTTTTATTCCAATCTGTCACACCTCAACTTTTTCACAGGTTTCTATTTTGTGTTAAAACAAACAAACAAAACAACAACACTAGACTTGGTCTGAAACTTGACATCCAGGTTACCAGGCTGTAAGAATTTTCGAGACAAGAGTTTAAGTAGTCTGTTCGGTAAGATGAGATTTATTCTTTAGTCAATTGCCCTTGGTAATTTTAGAATGATTTATTTCCCTTCAACACTATAGAAGTTGAAGACTGTATGTTCTGGCAGCCACATTTTGTGATAAATATGAGTAAATTTACATACAATTTCATAACTTCCTAATGGGGGGATGGAGTTTACAAAGTAACTAAAGGCCCTTAGAAAGAAGGGGCTCTACAGTGCAAATGATCATTAGGTTTTCTCATAATCACATTTGGGGAAGATTTAATGGGACTTTGGGGGAGGGACACCAGAGGAGTGGAGGGTCTGTGGAATTTAACAGTTCATTTGTGCTCAGCAGAGAAGCAAAATTTAAGCTCCCAAAGAAAACTAAGACAGGGCCATTGTTTATATAGTCCCTGTTCTTTGTAACATTTCAGAGGACACAGAGAAGTCCAATTTACTAGCAAAGAGTAAATGGACCTGTGCATGTCTATAAAACACAAAGCAAATCATGCCAGCTCCTGTATTTCAAACTCAGCCTTGAAAGTCTCAGTGGCTCATGACAGAGCAGGATGCTGGGACTTGGTCACCCAGTACTGTGAGTATTCTGGGACTTTTCCTTCAAGATCTTCCCTTGACCTCTCATCTCAACCACCTCCCTGAGCTTGACCTCATTCCTGAAACCACCTTCACAGGGTGTAAGAGCCAAATGTCCCTGCTGTTAAGAGATCTGCTGTCAACAGGCCATATGTCCCCTGTAAGACCAGTGTTGGGGCCGTGGTGCCGTCTTGGGGGCTGAGTAATGATGTGCCATGAATTGACTGGTTGTAGCCAAACAGCTCCTACGTGACAGACAGGGAGTCACTGGCACCTTACGTGATTGCTACCACCAGCTTGATACCAGGGAGATCTAGCACTAAATTGTGGTGGGCTTTCTTGCTCAAATGTGGTATATTTCAAATCTGTCTATATGACTTAAATAAAACCAGCATTATTCTACATGTTTACTCTGACATTAGTCTGTCTCTCTTTTCTTCTTTCTCTCCCGCCCTACCACTCTCCCCCTCCCCCTCCACTCTCTATTTTCCTTCCTATAACCATTTTCCCCCACCATGCTTAGGCATCTGTCTAATAGCTTGCGATTAAGGTAAGGATGTTGAGAGGTTGGCCTGCAGTATTGTGGCAAAGTGATAAGAGCTGCTTTCTCCTGGGTCCATAATCTCTCTTGTGAAAATCTGGTCATTTTATTTATTTGTTGTTGCAACCATTTTTTGGTGAAGTATCAGGTTTTCAAAAAAATGTCCCACATTGGGCCTCCCTGGTGGCCTAGGGGTTAAGGCTCAGTACTAACACCATGATGGCCTGAGTTCAATCCCTGGCCAGGGAGCTGATGACCTCTTCTGTCTCTTGCTGCTCCCCTCAGCAGTGTATTTCAGTAGATCTGCCTGTTCTGCTCCCTACTCTGTCTCTGGCGAATCCTCTCACCTCCTACCCATACCTCTGGCCTCTACCCTGGTTCTTCTACACAAAATAATAATAATAAAAAAGAATATCCCACCTCACATTATATACAAACTACTTAGTTTGTCTACAGATCTGAACAGCCTGTAGGAAGTAGATAGTAAGGTGGAAGTGGAGAGTAGTTGAAGGGTGAAGACAGAGGCAGGCAGTAGAATGTCTATAGCATTGCAGAGAACGCTAGTTCTCATGGCAGCGATTCCCAACCTGTGCTCTGTTCACCCTTTCTCTTTTTCTAATGTCCTCACCCCTCACCTACTCTACTTTTTATAAATCAAAGCTCAGTGCCTATTTCTATAATATTGGAAATAGTAGAAAGCTACTAACTGACCAAATAAATGATTTGAGATACTATGAAATATACATGTGATGGAATAGATAAAAAGTCTTATTAGATATTAATGCATTACTAGATGTAAGTTAAAAGTATTTTACACAGAGAAATTATACAATTTTGTTTTTTAAAAACAAGTGTACAGTACTTAATATCTATTTATTACATTCAGTGTCTGCTTACTAGATATATATGTACATCTCTATATATGTCCCTATCTGTCAGTGATAATTAGTCAGTTAAATCTGGATACAGTGATGGATAAGAATATTATTGCTTACATAAAATTACACAAAAAAGTTACTAAATAAGTAAAGCTTTCCCTTCCCTTTCCCCCATCACGGTCACTCACCTGGACTGAATATTCTGACCCTATTCAGATATCAGCCCCAGATATCAGCAGGAGTCACTGTATTGGTATTGGGACAGGAAAAGAACAAGGCGAATGTTTAGCTCAGTTTGGCTTGAGAGACAGAATGTCATTCCCTAGCGGTCACTAAGCAAGGGGTGACCCTCTTCTAGAGTCTTCCTGCTCTTTCACTCTCACCCTCTCCACTTTGACATTCCTGCCAATGCTCCAGGTAGCTGTTTAGGTAGCTGTGTCTGAGAAAGAACAGCTCCCCGATTTTCACATAATTCCGAAAACTAGACTTTTAATAAACATGCTAATCAGGATAAAAATAATTTCACTTCATTCCATAAGATGGTACAAAGTTTGCACACACTCCCAGAAAATAAACAACTTTCATGGGAAATAAGAGAGAGAAGGAAAGCAAGGGAAGAAGAATAGGAAGAAAGTTGCAGACATCCCTCAGTCTAAGTAAATGTGGCTTTAGAAGTTTCAGAATACTGATAAGGTAGAGGGAAAATTTTTATCCTATATAATTTACACTTTTAAATACAATTTTCAAAATGGATCCATTAGATAAACTAGTCATGTGATTATAGGCTAGCTACACTCTTGTTAGATTCTCTGATGGGTTGAGAATCCCTCTTCCAAAATGAGAAAGGGGGAAAAAGTGCTCAAAGTTATTTGTATAAACATTACAGGAGACGTTCTTATAGTCCAGAGAGAGCAGTGAACCTGCCAGTACAAGTAAAGAGAACGATCCCAGAGAAGCAAAGTACCACACAGACCATGAGGAGTGACTCGCTGGACATGTCTGAAAATGTGAGTCAGATGAACCGTTTCGGTGTTAAAAAAAAATCATCACTGTGATTGAACATTTTTCTACTGCACCTAATGTTTTAGCTTGATCTCCTTTTTCTTTCTTTTTCTTTAGAGCAGGACAAGAACAGATATATCATTTTATAATGGGGAACCACTGAAAAAATTCACCCCATCCTATATCTGACTGCTTGACCAGACCTATTGTAGCAAGTAGAAGAAAGATCTGGAAAAAAAGGACTATTAACAGGGTAGGTTTTCAAAATTAGAATAATCATAGACACAAAAGTGCATTTCAGCCCAAAAGGTAGAGTTTGAACATAGGTGAACTTGAAAGAGTTAGTTAAAACAGTATAAAATTATCGGGAAAGCATTCGTTTCAGTTTACGTTTAAACTTCCAGAAGAAAAATAATCTTTAAATAGTCCCAAACATTTGGAGTACTTCTGAATTAGGATTCTTTGAAGCATGAAGATAAATTGATTCCAGGATGATTCCACAAAGGCATCAAAAGAGCTATAAAGCTGCTGAGTGCACACAACTGTTGAATGTTTAGTCTATGAGCTCAACACGTTTTCTAGGCTTGGGATGAGGGGATTTTATTGCAAATGGGCAAGATGGTTTAAGTTAGGGTAAAGCTGTCATTTTGATATACTTATGAGGCTTAATGTCTCTAATCTTTGAAAGATCCTTAAAATGCAAATGTCACCCACACCTAATTGGTTCTGAAGTTTTAGCTCATTGTAAAGGATTTACAAAGAGTAAACGTTTTTTACCTAGTATCCTGCATGAGCTACGTTGGTCAATTGCGTACGAGCATGTGTTACACTTCCGAGCGTAACGCGATATATTAGACAACTTGAAAATCTCAGAAGTATAATGTATTAGGGAGGACAGCAAGTTATTGATATAAATTTTTAGTCATTGGCTTTTTTTCATATCAAGGATTTGGTTTGGGATGAAGGAAAGAAAGCAGCACAATGAACTATTAAGTTAACCCAGAATTAGTACTTCAAATAGTTATCATAGTCAAACTGTTAATTTGGAGTCCCATTATACCAAGATAGTGATTAGGTGCTATAATCTGTATTCAGAAATATAAAAAGAATTTGGCACTCCACTCTATAGAGTCTGGGTCCGTGAGTTGATTCCAAAGGAGTCATTCATGATTACTTGCAATCTGGGTCCACATGTATGTTATTTACAATCTCTTCTACCCACCTCTCCTGATTATTTTATCATTCTTCCACTGATTTTTTTTTTTATCTTCTCAGGGCTCACTGCCTTCTTTCCAGCTTGTGTGCCTCCACAATTCTTTACAAGATCTCATTTCTTTATGGTTGCTTGGTAGCACATTAAGAAGCCATCACGGAGGCTAGGAGACGCTGAAGAAGAGGCGAGCAGGCACTGAAGGAACAAGTGAATACACACAAGTTCCATGGGCATCTCTATCTCTGGGTATCAGCTCTGTTAAGATTAAAAGGGGAGGAATTTTGCCTTGTCCATGTGTGTTCCATCTTCTCCTTTATGGAAGGACAAGTATTATAGGTCTGCTTTGATCATGTAGTAATGTATATAAAGAGGAGGGGGGCTCAGAGCCAGATGGAACTGAAGTGTGATTCAAATTTTAGCATGGCTGAAAGTCACTATGGAGTTGGGTGAGTTGCATGAATTCTCTAAGCTACACTATCGAAGTTGTTAACTGATAAAGGTGCACTGACTATGAAACACTATAAATAATTTTAATTGCATATTTCATAGTTAGAATTAAAAAAAAATGGTAGCAATTACTACTGTTATTATTATCCTGTTCAATGGTTAAGAAAATAATCTTGCTACCTCTTTGCACACATACGGACTATTTACGTGACCCTGCAGCCAAGAATAGCTTTCAAGAATGACCCAATTTCATTGACTTACATCCAGAACATCAGAACAAGCCTCCTCAAAAGTCTGATTTCAATAATCTGATGCTACAGTTTCTTGTGCAAAAATATTGGCCAACAAGTATCAAAGCTTATTTTAGGGGGAAAAAATAACAACACTCCAGGGGAAAAAAACACGGAACTGAAACTTCCTTCATATTTTACTTTGGATTTTTGGTTTCAAAGTCTCCAGTCGGATTCAGATACCCCAGCGGGCCCACTGCTTGGTTTCACCTGTTAGCCTGTTTTCCACTTGTGCTTGTTTCTTCCTGTAGCTGCCTCTATCACAGAGCACATTTCCTCTACCAAGAATGCCAACCTCATAGTTCCTAAGATGTTATCTCATAAATGATGCCTAAATGGGCTTTCTTCATATAGAGCGTGAAGAAAAGATAGTGAATAGGGATAAAGAAGGGAACACAAATATTAGACTTGAGAGCTTTTGTGTCCATAACAAACATTTCAGAATATGTCCACATGCAGCCATCTTCAAAGCGTCTCTCCTCATATCATCCATATAAACCATTTTAACCATGGGCTGTTATCCACTATGAACATTGTCCAATGTAACTTAATTTTGTAGATGAAGGATCTATGCCCTACATATCCTTCTGGTCTGACAGTTGCTGTTTCCAAGCAACTGCAAATACTATATTGAAAACGTGCATCCACTGAAATTGAACAATAAGTCATATGTTTAGAAATGCTATAGATTTTGGATTCTGAAGTTGCTATTCTAGATCTACCATTTTTCTGTTGTCTCTTGGCAGAAAATAACTCTTGGCCCTTTCTTCTTGCTTCAAATTCAAGTTCTTGGGTAAGATTCCAGGTTACAGGGGATAAGACATGTAGAGGGTTATAATGATTCTTAATTGTATCATCTTGGACAAAATCCAACCCCCTGACCAAAATATGTTCCATAACTCCAATCCAGATACAAAGAAAGGGAAAATATAGAAGTAAATGAATATTTGATGAGCATTAACGCTTTGCCTGAGTATGTATACATATGCTTAACTGAGTAGTCACATATAGTGGGTATTCATTTATGTATAGGCATAAAAGCACATTAAACTACTCTAAAAGCTTCACAATCTACCGTTAACCAGAACCATATGGTAAGTAAATGGTTGAGTGGGTGGTGAATGGGGAATTTTGATTTATATTAGGTATATCTCTATTGAATTTTTTTCAAAAAGCGTATTTCATGTATTTTTTTAATCTTTATATTTAGATTGGTATTGAATTACCTTTCCCGATTTTTCATCTTTCACTAATTTACTAACTTTACTAAAACCCGACTTCTCCTTTTTCTTAATTTATTTTGTGTAGAAGAATGGGGTATAGGCCAAAGGTGCAGGGCATGAGAAGGTTCACCCCAGACAGAATGGAGAGAACAGACAGTTCTACTGAAATACACTGCTAATGGGTACAGAGGGTGAGACAGGCGAGGTCTGCTGCACCATATGTGGGGTTTTTTCCCTGGCCGGGGATCAAACTCAGGCTGATAATAATGCTGAGACTTAACCCCTAGGCCACCAGTGAGGCCCTGAAAGCCACCTTCTGTCTCCATTGTCCTTTAGAAATCACTCAAAAATCTCAGGGTTGAGCAATTAATTGTTAAAGCCAACATCCTCATTTGAGTTTTGATTTCACTTGACTTCTTGTAGCAATTGATCTTATCATATGCATATGGAAACTAAGCATATCTTACCAAGCATATGGAAACTCTTGTTTTATGTGACATTACACTCTTTTTGCTTCACCTGTACTTCTGTGATTATTCTTCATTCTCTTAATTTTATCTTCTTTGTTGGCTCCATAGTGGAAAGCATTCCCACAAATTTTCTAAAACCATATTTTCTTCCTGAGCAATTTTAACTGTCCCGAGATTCAACTTTCACACTCTAAGAAGACTAAAAAATGTACATCCTAATTTTGGTCATGATTTTCTTCATTGAATTTCTAATTCTATGCCAAAGAGTTTCCTATCTATGTACAATGGGAAACTTAAACTCTGTATTAAAATGTGGGTCACATAACTACCCTCCCCACAGCTTTCTCCAATCCTAGATTTCCTATCTCACTTATGTCACTCCCCAGGAGTTGAGCTCTCATTAAGTTCAGTGAAATGGGATTGACATGTAATTCCCAATATTTATCAACTATATTTTTGGGAAAGTGGTTAAAAAAATTGAGAATCTTAGATTCATCATCTAAAAGAGAAATGTAAATAATAATAATTTTTTTTCTAATGGCTAATGTGAGGAATTTTTATATATGAAGAACTCCACAAGGTATAAAAAGTATTATACTACAATATTAGACATTGAGCCTGGAAACTTTATATGAGAGTTTCTTCATTTCTTCTCTCACGATTACTATCCCCATAATATACATTTAAAAGTTTATCATGGCATATGTCTTGTTCTGATAAGTTGTCTTCTTATTTCACTCTCTTGATTCAGGGGCTTCATAATTACTAAGTTGGATTATTGACCCATGTCTCAGTAGCATTTTTTGACTTCCATTGCCATTAGAATAATTTCAAATCCATGAGCACTTTCATGAAGGACTTCCATAACTAGGATACATACAGTCTCTCCTTCCCACTTGATTTCTCATCATCAGCTCCTACTCTATTCAAAGCACATGTGGTTGCTTTAAAATCTCCCATAATTCCCTCCCTCCGCCTCCCTCCCCCCCCCCAACTGATTGTCTCTCTCCCACCCAGCCTCCCTTTAGTCTGTTATAAGTGAAACCATTCGATATTTTTCTCTTTCTTTCTGGCTTATTTCACTGAGTATGATCCCCTCTAGGAAAAGGGCACAAAATGGAATAGAAAAGAACACAAGGGACCATGGAGATGGATCATGGGTGAATTGGTGGTGGGCTACTCAAGGGGAATACAAAATGTAAAAGACATAAATAACAATAAAAATATATATTTATAAAAAAAAATCTTCCATAATTCCACCTGTGTCTGTTTAACCCCTCTTCCTTTCTCCTTCTTTGTCTATTAAAATTCTTCTTAATGTTTTATCTCAAAAACATCCCACAACATTAGAGACGTTCTATTGATTTCTCTTTCCATAAAGAATCCATTGTCTCCTAACTTTCATTGAAGGGTCACTGACTGACTTTTCTTCTCTCCTTTTATCAAGTCTTCTCATATCCATTCAATCTTCATTCAGTCAATATTTTCAGAGTGGATCTATTCTGTAGGACACTGTGAATTTCTCTGGGGACTCAAGGTGAATGACTTGTGAGCAGCCTCACTCTTATTCTCACTAAGTTCCTGAGTTTCTTTCCCTGCCCTTCTAACCACAGTCCAGATCATTCTTTGAATAGAATCAATGGTCACCAAAGTCATCAAATATTTAAATCAGACCAGCATTTACAATTCTTTCCATAGAGCCTATTTCTAGAAATAAAGCCCTGAGGCAAAAACTCCTTCCTCAGAAAGCCCTTGATCTGTTTGTAACCCAATTTTCTCTGAACACCCTATGTAAGAAACAGGCATTCTTTTCTCAGGGAATCTTCACCCTGCCTTTTAAATCTTATTCCTGTCAGACCTAAGACAACATGTGGACTGACAAGGTATCTATGGTCAGTTTTCTCCATGGAATTATTTCTTCCCAGGCTTGGAATTTTCAAGGTCCCCCAAAATGTCCTCCCCATGAGTGCTCGTTCATTTCCTGTGGAAATATTGATACCACTGTGGGCTCTCCAGGAACGCTAACACCCAATATTTCCAATTCTAGATGAAGGTAGCACTGACTTTCAAAGCCTGGATGGCTACAGTCTTGCTTTAAATACTACTAGATCATTTTAAGGAGGGTGAGACTAGGATATGTGGGAGTTGGAGCAAAATCAGAGAATGAGGGGGTGGAGGAGGTGGGCTGAGCAGAGAGCTGAGCATCCTTGTTCTAACTCAGCAGAGCCCAGAGAGGGAGGTGGCTTCCTAGTGATGTGTTCACAGTCTGTAAATCATTTCCGCACTCTGCCAGGTCAAGATGTTTTCCAAGATTCTTTTAATATCATATTGCACCTCACACTTCACCTTTTCCACACAAAATGTAAGAAGTACCTTTTTTTCTGTTTGTGCATTTTTATAGATGTAAAAAGTCTCTAAAAACCTCATTTTTTGAAAGAAAGTGTCTTGTATAGAAGTCTTAAAATTGCTCTATATTCAAATTAATGTGTTGTTTCTGAGCGGTTCAAATATGTAATTCCATATACTATAATGATTCACAACCTTGTAGTTTTATAAAAGTGAGGAAATGTCTTTAAAAAGCATAGCCTTTCTTTTTCAAAGTACTTGATTTTTTAAAGGAACAGATAACATTTATAAATCACTGGATTTTTTTTTTTGGCCTATATAATTCTACTGATTGGTTATATGAACTTTTATACACATTATTCTTACATATTACAATATAAATGACAGGGATTATTTTTAATTAATAGCAGAAAACTAACTATGAATTTATCATCTCCAGAGGAAGGGGATAATTATACAACTGAAATAACAAGTGCACACAAGTAAAAGTATTTCTGGGGGAAACAGTTTTAACCTTGGCACAAAATCATCAAAGTTTTGAAACCTGATGGAATGAATGTTACTCTTCACTTTTTACAGTAAAAAAAAAAAATCTTAAAATAAGATTTGATTATAAGGGAAAAATGATAATTTTTGGAAATTACATGTAGTTATTTATCATTTATCATTGATTTATCCTTTGATTATGTCAAGCTCATTGATACTAGCAGATTAGGAGATTATGCTAAATGAAATGTCAGAAGGAGAAAGAGGAATCCCAGATGACTTTGTTCATATGTGGAATATTAAAAAAAAAAAATCAAAGGAGGAGACAAAGCTAAAACAAACAAACAAAAAAAATCCTAGCAATACGACTTGAGAACTGAACCCACCAGAGGAAGAGGGTGAGGTGGAGAGGAAAGAGGGGAGGGCCCCAGTGGATGACCCTGGAGGATTATGGGTACTTTAGTGGTGGGTGTGGTGTGGCAACATGCACTGAAGAGGTGTGGACGGCTTCAGGAGTTGGAAACCAATGTTATCTCAATAAAAGGAAAACCATTTCAAACAATAAATTAACAGATCAGGATTACCTTTAAACAAATTGGATGCTTTAGTGGAAATATCTCGTCTAGAATATTTAAACCAGCTTAAAAAGGAAGACAAAAAAATGAGGGAGGGAGAAAGAGAAGGAGAAAAAAGGGAGGAAGAAGAATGAAAAGGAGGAATGCAATTAGGAATTCAAGAGTGAAGAGAGGTCTCTTGTAAAAATGTCACAATAGCTCCTTGGGTAATCTGTTTTACAGGATGTAGGTCTATGGCTTGACCTGTAATTTACAGAGAAATTGAACTAAGTAATATAAAGTCTGGCAAATGGTACTTGATTCCCAAATGGCTAGGTGTCTGATATTGAAACAAGTTTCTTAAAACATTTGCCTAAAATGGTGGTAGTTAACTTTCACTAAGTGTTCATCCTGTGCAAACATTGTTTTAAATCCCTTATGTGCATTGCCTTCTTTAAATCACTTCAGTGTTCAATCAAGTGCTTATTATCATTCCCATTTCATAGATGAGAAAACAGGCACTGGGAAATAAAATAAATGACACCAGTTCATATGGTTAGGAAATGTCAGCCTATGGTGTTTATACCAAGGAGTCCAGTTCCAAAGCCCATATCCCTCACCCTAGTCATTGTAGATTCTATTAAAAGCATTCATGGCTGGTTTTCTCTGAGTTTTGGAAGAACAAGTTGGCCTTCCTTGCCTGCCTGGAAGAGACACAGCCATATTTCCTAGTAAGAATGCTCCAAAATCTTTTAAATCACCATCTTAATAAACTCTACGTCAGCAGATTATGTGGCAAATATTTGTCAAGATATAAATTTGGCCAAAATCTTTGTGTTTATTTCTGTCTCCCATCTCTACCAGCTACATTTCTGAAGTTTAGGTGATCTGTTCCAACATATTCATTTAAGTTTCAAACACTTAAGCATTTACTCAAGAAAGTAAAATATTCGTGACCCTGAAGAGCTGTGTGTTAGAAGTCTTGGTGTACTTTATGGTCTAAATGAGATGACTTTGGCTTCCCAAAGCCACTAGGCTCTGTGTGAAGGGGCCCACAGATGCAAGTGCTCTTTTAATATTTTTCATGTGAAAAGAAGTCACTTAGCTGTGCTTCCTTTATTTTCATTCTTAACACTGGAAACATTTTGCAGATTTTATGGAATTCCCCACTGAGAAGAATGAAAGTCTGCCTTCGAACAACCCACGTTTAATGATTGAATCAGTACTCAGCACGTTGTAGTCGCTCAATAAAGTCTTGTTGAAAGGAATTAAGTTTAATCGATGGCTTGATTCCAAGAATAACATCTGTTAGGAGATGCAAGGTCAAATTCAGATGCTCCCTGGGTGGCATATTTAGGCCAGGTGTTGAGTAAAGGGTCATTAAACTGAAGTGTTAAAGAGAAGAAAGTGGGGGGCTTTTATTTTTGCCATTTTCCCCATTTCATTCATTTTTAGAGATGTCTATTTTCCATTACATTTCTGCGTTCTTTGACTTAAATTATTTTATATTTTTATTGAGTAACATTAGTTTATAACACTGTATATGTTGATAATTTAGGGGAAGAGGTTCTTACCTCCTCAGATATGTGCCACACCCAACAACAAAGCACCCAAAGTCCTTTACTCTAGACCACTGGGCCTCCTCCCACCTCTGCAGCACTATTGACAACAGCCACTCTATGGAGCAGCCTCAAAGCCCAATGACAGCTAAGAGAATCAAGAAGAGGTGGCACATACCCACAATGGAATACTACTCAGCTGTGAAAAAAACAGATGAAATCTTGCCTTTTGCCACAACGTGGATGAAACTGGAAGAGATCATGCTAAGGGAAACAAGCATAAGGAGAAAGACAAACATGGCATGATTTCACTCTTAACTGAAGGATGGAGAAACAAAACAAAGACTGAGAAAAATAAACCAAAACAAACCCTAGAAATCTGACTGCCGCTGAGTCTACAAGAAGGCGTGCGAGGGAGAGTGTGGCAATCAGGGCAAGGTTTGAAAGCTACCTGAGCCATAGGGATACTCAACATTTTTATCAGGCTGCCTCTTTGCGGTTGCCCTGTGGGAGGGTTTAAATCATGCCCTCCAGGCAGCGGGCCAGACTACTAACACTTGGTCCGGAAGGGCCCTCTGCGGAATTAGCCGGTTGGTGACTGATACCACAGACCAGGGAGGAGGCTGCAGCACACGCAGGGCTCTCAAAAGGAAACTGCTGAAACCAGGCAATGCAGTTTCTGGGCCTGATCTGTTTACCTCCACCCGACCTTTGCTTCCCACCAGACTTAATTGCTCATTCTAGTACCACACACGTGTGTGGTATTCGTTAAAAGAGCGATGGAACATGAAATAGTCGGAGATGTATCTGCTTCCCCCAGGAAGGGTGAATGACTCTCAGGGACCAGGGAGCCTCAGAGTGCAGCTGCTGGAAAGGAGTGAACGAGGGAGAAGGGGGCTCTGGGGGCGGGATGCTGGCTCCTCCCCTCGCTCCATCTACTCCTGACTCGCCAAGGTGCCTCCACAGCAGCGCCCCTCGATGCTCCCTGGTGGAATTGGCTCAGGGTGCCGTTCACATTTGAAAGCTTTGGGAGCGGTGAGTTTACATAGATTATTGCTAGAAAGGGATTTAACTTGCATAATTCGTACTATGCAGATTCAACATGACTTAGAGTATTCTAGCTGATACTTTCGTGGATGTGTGGTGGGGAGACTAGTGTTTGGAACACTGAATTAGGCTTATACTCAGCCGAGTGTTACATGCTGAGTGTGTAAATGTCTGAGCATCTGTGGTTCAGCCAAGAAATAATCCTGGACTGTAACCACAAATATACAGAAACCCAAATTCTTTGTTTTCTGAAATTGGTTAGGCCTCTATTTAGGAGGTGAGGTGAGGATCTTAAAAATCTAAGAATTTGGTTCCCTCTGTAAATAAGGAGCATTGAAAATAAGGTTAAGTAGCTTTTATTAGTATGTATTTATTTTTTAAAAAATTTAAAATTTTTCCTTGCTTATTTCATTGAGGTCATATTGGTCTGCAACACTGATGTAGGGGATGGATTTCACACTTCCTCAGATGTATTTCACCACGACACAATGACCACCAAAGCACCCACAGTCCTTGACCATGGGCGTTGGGGTCTCCTCCCCAGTTTGCTCCCCTCCCCTCCCCCTTGAGTAGCCTCAAATCTACAGTCATATTTCTAGGATTTGTTTTCATTTAGCTTTGTCAGTTCCTTTGTTGTGTTTCTCTCTATTCCACATATGAGTGAAATCATCCTGTATTTGTCTTTCTCCTTGGAACTTATTTCAAAGCATCTTTTAGAAACATCAACTCTGTTGCCATACCCAAATAAATGCAGCAAAAATAATTTGACTTACAGAATTCTGGAAACCTCCAGATCTAAAGAGGACATATGTTGATTATTACATTTTTTTTTTCATTGTAAGCCTGTCCTGGTAACAGGATCTAGAGGATGAATTTCCTCAATGCTCTCAGAGCAGACCCATATTCCAGAAACTGGGCCATGTAGTCCAGGTCCCAGGGAATATCAGTCCTAAATGGCCAAGTTGAGCCTAAAAGCACTTTCGTCATTATCTCCCTCTTTGGCTCTTTTCCAGCTGACAGCACTCACACTCTTTCTTAGGGCAAACATATCGTTGCAGGTGAAATAACTGTACGAAAATATGGGAGTCATCAGCCCTAAGAATCCAGCCTCTGGGGCCTCCCTGGTGGTGCAAGGGGTTAGGTCTCAGCACTATGAAGCTATCCGCAGCCACTGTGGCAAGAGTTCAATCCCCGGCCAGGGAGCTTCCCACATGGCGCAGCAGACCTCTCCTGCCTCGCTCGCTGCTCCCCTCAGCAGTGGATTTCAGTAGATCTGCCTGTTCTGCTCCCCACCCTGTCTCTGGTGACTCCTCTCACCCTCCCCCACACCTCTGGCCTGTACCCCAGCTCTTGTATGCATAAATGGATAAATCTTTAAAAAAAAGTCCAGCCTCGGGGCCTCCCCGGTGGCGCAGCGGTTGAGCACTGCGCTGTGGAGCTGTTGGCAGTGTGCAATGTGAGTTCGACGCCCGGCCAGGCAGAATCCCACATGGTGCGGCAGACCTCTCCTGCCTCACCCGCTGCTCCCCTCAGCAGTGTATTTCTGATCTGCCTGTTCTGCTCCCCACTCTGTCTCTGGTGAGCCCTCTCGCCGCCCCACGCCTCTGGTCTGTGCCCCAGCTTGTATGTATGAATAAAAAATTCTTAAAAAAAAATCCAGCCTCTGAGTGAGCGAGCGATCATTGTGGGATATTAAAAGATCATCTGATTGGGACTTAAACTGAAGTCCTATATTAGGCAACTTTGAACACCATTTCAAAGAAGAGGTGTCAGGAAGTGCTGTTTACCTGCCCAATCACATCAGTCTGGAACACTCTGACCCTGGTAGCTGGGAAGGAAATCACAGCAGAGCTGCAGGGCTAGGGGTAGGGGAGAGCTGGGGAAAATGGTGTAAGTCATCAGGGTAAAATAATGCACATTCATTTCTCTTCAGTAGAAAATACCTATTGAGTTCCTCCTGCAACACGGCGTAAGTCCGGTCACTACAGCACTTCGACTTCAACATGTATTTTACTTCCACTGGATATAATATATCGCCATAAATACTCTTAATGAATGGCAGAAACTAATACATTTCAGAAAGTGTAATAGCAAATGTGCTATGTCAGCTGAAAGGAGTCTCAACCTCTCTCACTGGATCTGAGGAGTCCAGTAAGGTGTTAAGCCAGAATTAAGGAAATGTGGGGAGACCTGGAGGAACAGACAATTCCAGACAAACGCACACTACATTAGCAAAAATATTCAACTCTACAACAAATTATATTAACAAAGGCACAAAATTGAGAAAGTACAAATGGGGATATGAAATGATCGGTTTGGCTAAATGGAGGGATCAAGATGAAAATTATGTTAGGCTAAGTTGTTTAGAATTCTTTCTTTAGGTAATTGGTGAAGGTTTTATCACCTGTAGCAATAGGGGAACTTTACACAGGGACTGTATTTAGGATTAATTTAACAGTTAACTATGTAGTGCATTGGTGAGGAGACCTATAAAAAGAGAGTTGCTAGAATTCAAATTAGAGATAATAGGACAAAGATTTGATTCATGGTCCAAGACAAAAGAAAGAGACAATGACCTCAAGCAATTGGGGAGAGTTCCTGGAAAAACTGGTGGCACCATTAACAGAACTGGGAAATCAGAAAAAGGGGGAAGCTTTGCAAGGCAGACGGAATGAGCTCAGCCTCAGATAATGGCTTAGAGATCACAATTCGGATAATCTAACTCCAACAGGAGTTAGAAATCCAATCTTGAAACCCAGGAGAGAGACCAAGATGGTAAATATAGATTCCAGAGTCATCTGCTGCTAGATGCAATCACTGGAACTGACAGATTAGATGAGAGTGTTAAGGGTATGATTGCAAAGGGAAAAAGGCAAGTCAAGGACAAAGACCCTAATGTCTTTTTTTGGGAGTGAAACTGCTTCACCAACTACATTTTTTTTTCTTACAAAATAGATTAAGACTGCAGCATTTAAGACATAAGTTCTCAATATGTTGTTTAGCAGAAGTTAACATTTTATTTCTCTGGAGACTTATGCATCTAGCATAACTGTAGCATGCTGTGTATATCTACGGTAATGGGGTTGATAGAGGTGGTTGTACATCTGTGCACGTGTGTTTGTGCACACGTGTTTTTGGGCAGTGGTGTTAGTAGCTAGATTTTCTTTATCAGAAAGCACTAGAGAGATTTATGTGCATAACCATTTCCACAATAATGTTAACAGTATAACTATTAATAATTACCTAGTGCGTGTCAGCATACACCTTACAACAACTTCTTGAGGCAGGTATTATCATCTACACTAGATAGTGGAAACATACATGTCAGCATAGTTTGATGTTTCTCCCTTTTTAGCAAATCTTTTCATAACAGAAAAAACTTTCTAATGTCTGACTCTAAAACTGAGATCTTAATCATTGTATTTTTCTGTTTTGAGGTTATTTCTGAATCAATGATAAATCACAGTTTAAAAATTCATCATTGGACCTCCCTGGTGGCGCAGCGGTAGGGAGCTGTGCTGTGGAGCTGTTGGCAGCGTAGAAGTGAGTTCGACGCCCAACCGGGGAGATTCCCACATGGCACAGCAGACCTCTCCTGCTTTGCCCGCTGCTCCCCTCAGCAGTGTATTTCTGTCAGTCTGCCTGTTCTGCTCCCCGCTCTGTCTCTGGTGAACCCTCTCGCCGCCCCACGCCTCTGGCCTGCACGGCAGCTTGTATGCATAAATAAATAAATCTTTAAAAATAATAAAACTTCATCATTATTTTCTTATGAATATATGTCTTCCTTGATTTAATTTTTTAAATTAAATACGTTAAAATGGACTTTTTTGGTATACAGATCTAGGAGTTCCCATGAACGTGTAAATTCCTACAACACTTGCTATAATCAACACAGAATAGTCCCCTACCAGAGAGGTCCCTGGGCTGTCCCTTTGCAGCGAAAGCCCCCCACACCCCATGTCCTGCCCACCACTGCCCTGTTCTCCATCACTCTGGTTTTCTTTTTGAAAGTGTCTAACTAAACCAATCATACCATGTGTAACATTTTAAACCTGGTTTCTTTCACTTGGCATCACACCTTTGAGATTTACCTAAGTTGTTGGGTTTACTATGTGGTTTTCCATTGTATGGAGTTCAGTTAGTTTATTTATCTGCCAGCAGATGGGCATTTCTTGTTATTTTTACCAATTTTAGGTGCTTGTGAACAGAACTGCTGTAAGTATCCTTACATATTATTATGTGAATATAAGGTTCATTTCTCTAAGGTAAAAATCCAGAAATGGGTTTATGGGGTCATGTGATAAATTTATCCATACCATTTTTCTAAAAAACAAACAAACAAACAAACAAACAAACAAAAATGTTTGAAGAAGAGTGGTTGACAAATAGAACTGCTTGGACAGAGAGAATTCAGGAAAGAGTCAGCAGACTCTCCAGAAGTAGGTAGAAATCATCTAACCATTCTCCACAATCTGCAGAGAATGGAACTGAGGCCCTCCATCCATGTGACTTGCTACATCCTGAGTTTTCACATGACAGGCCAAAACTGGTCTCTGCAACACCCAGGTTATGGGAAAGAACTATTCTGGGAAGGAGAATGAAGGAAGGAAAACTTCTTTCAAGGGAAGTTCAACCTTAATAAGAGTAAACCTAACAATTGAACTAGAATGTTTTAACTATGAAGCTATAATGCCCTGTTTGTGATTTTAAGGATTTTTCCAATGGCACAAATGAATATGTTTATCAAAAATTTCTCTATTTCAATGTTCTGAAGTTATAAACACTAATTTAAAGTGTTCTATAAATATTTAAATATGAGTGATATCCTTATGTAAATATATCATCATGTAATGAATTTGTGAAGAATTAGTTCCATTCTGGGGATTTTGAGGTCATTATAGTAAAACAAATGTTTAATTTCAACCAAATACCCTGCTATTGTTAACAGCTATGCTTCAAGTTACACTGAACAACATGAGCTAGAATAGTTTGGAAACAATCATCATTTGCTACAAATAGAGTAATTATTATTACATATTTCCCCACTAGTTGGATTTCTCATGAAATACTCTGTATTAAAGGTATGCTGAGCTTGGTCTATTTTAAAAAATACTAAAAATTCTGATATTTTCCTCTGAAAAAAGGAAACAAAGGAATGTAAGTGTTAAGAGAGTGTATTTAAAGATCAACTTCATTTCTACCTTGAGGATAATTTCAGTAAAGATATACTATCCCTGGAAATGTGAATTTATGGGAGAGAGGATGGCAGAAATGGATAAAAGTGAAGCCACTATCCATTTTACCAAGAAGTTATTGCTATAATCACACAGAAAGCAACTGTGGACTTCCGGTTTCCGGTTGACGCGTAAAGAGTGTAGAAGTCGCCACTCTATCCTCACATATAAAATGCTGGACGGAACAAAAAAATCAACAATTCTTCTTGGAGCCATACGAGATAGGAAGACACAGGACAAACTCACTCCCCAACATTAGAAAGACAAATAGGCCAATACCACAGGCCAAGCTTCCAAGAGTAGAGACTTGCCTGAGCAGAGAGAACCGCTAGAACCAGTGCCTGGAAGGGGGTGGAAAATTTGAACTATAATGAGTGAATTACTGGACACTCAGTGTAGAGAACTCTGAGAGTCAAACACTCCAGGGGCACACCCTGCATCCCATAATATTGTAAAATGTAATTCCAGAAAGCACCTGTGGCTAGAAGACCACTATGCTGGTGGCCTTGAGACTCTCCTGTGCTCTTTTGGAGTGGACCAACATCCAAATCTATGGCTAGTGACTAAGAATAAAGAAATCCGCTCAACTCAGATGATGCTCTGTATAGATCACCTGTTTATTTTGCAATAAAGAAAAAGTTGCTCATAGAAAGAAGAGAATGATGGAAGTGAAGAACAGATAAGATAGGACATGAGTGAAAAATGGAGACCCGGGCCTCCCCGGTGGCACAGCGGTTAAGCGCTGCGCTGTGGAGCTGTGAGCAGCGGTGATGCGAGTTCGACGCCCGGCCAGGGAGAATCCCACATGGCGCAGCAGACCTCTCCTGCCTTGCCCGCTGCTCCCCTCAGCAGTGTATTTCTGATCTGCCTGTTCTACTACCCTCTCTGTCTCTGGTGAACCCTCTCGCAGCCCCACACCTCTGGCCTGTACCCCAGCTTGTATGTATAAATAAAAAATAAATCTTTAAAAAAAAAAATGGAGACCCAAGTGATAAGGGAGGAAAGAGTTTCCCAAAACACAAGATGGTGCCCTGGGATAACCAGGTCCTCATCATCTCTCTTTGAACAACTGGTGATCTTGATGTTTCTAAGAGATTGTTTCTTTGTAGGTTTCTTATATTCACATACAATCTATGGATCGAATGTTCACTTATTTTCTTGTAAATGAAATTCACATTTTAATGACAGGGTGCCTGCTCAGTGAACACTTATCCTCTCTCTAGATCCCTGTGTCTTAGTCAGGTCCTGGGCAGCTAGTCCACTGAGAATTATGGGCAGATCATTCTGATCACCTGTGACCTTTCCTGCTGGTGACCTCTGTCTGCAGCTTCCTTGGAAAGGTGGATGTGGAAAGATCCCTTTATGAAACAGTAATGGAACATTGATATAATGAGATTAGATGATGATATAAAAGGAAGCTTATTTTAGGGTCATTTGTAACTTTTTTCCTTCCTGTTGTTGACCTTCTGCTTTGCTTTGATCGTAGCATTCCTGTGCCGCTGGTGCTAGCGGGCATGACTCCTGGTTTTACTGGCTGAGGAGTATTTGTGGTTTCCTAGTGTCTGAGTTGCCTTGGCCGTGGCTGGGTATCTTCCGGATTTTTTTTTCTCTGTTGAATTTCTGTGTCTCTCTTGGCGTGTCTCCAATGTGTTTCCGGTTCTGAGTGGAGTTAGGGAAGAAGAAGGGATGGTTTGTAGTAAAAAGAAAAACAAAAACAAAAGGAGAATGAAGATGAAGTAGAAAGGAAGGACCAAGAGAAAAATGTAGGTTAAAAGTTAAAAAAAAAAATGGGTAGATGTGAACTTGGGGAGAGTTTTGTAGTCCTTTTGCTCTTAGGTGTTGGGGTTTCTGGGTGGGCCCCCTGCTGGGGTTCAAACCCCCCCCCCTTCCAGTGTCAGATGTTGCTGTTTTCCTGCTGTCACTGCTGTGGATCCTTGTTGCTAGGAGTCTTTCTATTCTTTCTCTCCCCCCCTTTTTTTTCTTTCCTCCAGTGTTTGCCTGGGGCTATCCCTGCCCCTGGGGTTGTGTCTGGTGGGGAGGGGTACAGAGCTCCTGGTCTTAAGATTCTTTTCTGCTGCTTGGACCCCACTACTCCACAAGGGGGTGCAGGGGGGAGGCTGTCTGTGGCTGTTGGTCAGGGTTTTGCCTCCCCTGGAAGCTTATTTTAGGGCAGGGAAGTGGAAGGCAGTGAAACAAGAGTGAGAGAGGATGAGTGAGGGACTGGAGACAAAGTGCTATAGCTCTGAAGTTCTAGATTCATCTCTGGCTCTGCCGTTCATAAGCTGGTTGCTTTCCCACTATTATCCCCTGTGGTGGCCCTGCTGTTGAAAGACCCCTCTTCTTTTTAATTTTTTTAAAGATTCATTTATTTATGCATACAAGCGGGAGTACAGGCCAGAAGTGGGGGTGGTGAGAGGGCTCACCAGAGACAGAGTGGGGAGCAGAACAGGCACACTGACCGAAATACACTGCTGAGGGGAGCAGCGGGCGAGGCAGGAGAGGTCTGCTGCGCCATGTGGGAATCTTCCCTGCTTGGCATGGAACTCGTGCCACAGCTGCCGACAGCTCCGCAGGGCTGCACTCAACCCATTGTGCCACCAGCCCTCATTTTTTAAAAATAGAATTGACCGTTACAGTGAGGCTGACACCTAGAGTGAGGACACTTTACTCAAAGAGATTGTGAAGACCGACAGACTCAGCCTGAGGTAAATGAAATACCTCTAGAGGTAGGAAGGAGTGATGGACACCAGAAAACCCAAATGCTCACAAACCTGAGGCCGTCAGAGCAGAGATCCAATTTGGGATACCTGAGCAAGCACCCACTAGCCAGGAGATAACAGCAGATACTAATATTAACATTGTTTTTAATAATAGCAGATGGATTAATTATCAGTGATTTTTTTTTCCCCCATCTTGTCTTAATTACAGCGTCCTCTTTAAGCCAGATGTTCTAGGAATGGATGCCTGGTTTTAATTCACGGACTCACTGAAGGTTAACATTTGTTAGCACCATTAGGGCAGTATTCTATAGCTGGACTGAGAGAGCTGGGAGTGGGAAATGGTCATGGACTAAGCCCTCTATCTACTCTCTACAAACACTGCCTCCGAGATCTAGATGGATGCAAAAGCCTGGTGACTTTTGTCGTTTATGTATATTTACTTCACACATGCTCACTGAAACTATCAGGCATGAGACACTTGCTCTTCTCCAGGGTCTTATTGCTGGAGGGATTTTACTGTTCTTAAGAGATATCATATATTGTCTCACGTACACTGGAACACACATGAAAACAGTCTAAATGCAATATATCCACATATAACAGTGCATTTAGCCTGCCCAAACATGTGTAGGGAAAGTACAGCTGAACTTAGAATCAGACAGAACCTTTATGAATGCTGTTTTACAATAGGAAGTTATGCTGTTTATCTTTGGAATTGAGATGAACGAGAAAAGAATGTCTTTAATCTTCTACCCTTGTCAGTTTCTCCAGATACTCTTTAAATGAATTAAGCTGAAACTCCCATATTTCTGGAAGTCATTCCTTCATTTTTTTTAAAGAAATCATAACGCACCAATCATATGAAATAAAATTATGATATAAAAATATCAGCATTCCTGAACCTTAAAATGCCACATACTTATTTTTCACACTATTTCTACATCATTGTCCAAGTGAATACATATTTTCATAGTTACCTCCATCATATATCTGCTTCTTTCCCACATTACATCAAAATCTTTTCCTAAGTTTTCAGATTTATGATTTCAATAAAAATTCAATAATTGTTTAGAGCAGACAGTATCTCTCTACCTGATTCAAGACAGAGAATATGTGGTATTTACTTAGTGACAGGGAATAAATGCTGCTATAATATATGTGTTCATTGCCAAGGTTTTATTGAACTACTAGAAATTCTTGACTATATCACTGTAACTCAGGCTCAGTCCTTAACTTGGCAAGTCCCAAGTAGTTTAAAATTGATTTTGTTTTTGTGATGCTAGATTTTGAATTTAGGGAGAAGTTTCTGATGGATAGTGGCAATGTTAGCTATATCTAAGATGATGTGAAAATTCATCTAATAACCATCCGCTCATAATGTTAAATGTAAGAACAAAAACCATCCCTAAATATGTTTGTGGTTCACCCATTACTAATCTCCTTAACACTGACTCCTATGAGTGCCTCAAGGAATGTTTTGAAAATCAGTAGGCCTTTGTACTTGATTCTTTAGCTAACTCTTTGGGTCGATGACAGCTGCTCTTGCAATTAGCCCTTCCCCTGACCTCATGGTCAACCACAATAGCCTTGGAGATTTTAGGAAGGGAAACTATTACTTTTAAGGTATCTGGACAAGACCTGCATGTGTGCAAATTAATAGGGGGTGGGGCTGTTTTCTATGCTTTATTCTCCTTTTTCTCTCTTGGCTACAAATTGTCCCCATCCATATGTGACAGGCACATCTGGTTACCTACTCTAATGGATGAAGAAATGGATCTAACAGGAAGGGGAAGCCATATAATACTCCCCAGGAATGTTTAAAGGATTCGTAAGACTTTCTCGGAAAACAGGAATCTTCAGGGGACATCCTAGGTTGAAGGATGATTTGCTTGCTTGACTTACCTCCCTTAGTTCCAAAAGTAGAAATATGTACATGTAGATGACCCTTATGAGGATGAGTCAAGAATATAACAATACAATGCAATAAACAAAAATTTTAATAGGTCACAATCATAAGTTTGTAACAAGCTAACTACTTCCTTTCTCTCTTATGATGGTTGAATTTCCCATTTCATGGATGGGTTGCAGGCCAAGACATCTACTCCCTCCAAGTCTCCATTTGCAGACTGTGGCTTAGAATTTGGAGTAATTTTGGAGGTAGTGAATACACCCCAGGTTGCTCTTTCCATCATGCTGACTTTTGACTTTGGTCAGGTAATCTACAAGCTGTGAAGAAGTCAACCGTAAGACTGATATATAAGAAATGTAAAAGTTAAGCAGAGAGAGCAATGAGAGAAGAATATCTGAGGAAAGTGATACTTGTAACAGTGTGATTGGAGGGGTGGTGCAAGGAAAGCTGGAGAAAGAGGAGAGAAGGAAAGTGGAGCTGCTTACAGGCCTGCTGGGCAGCCATGATGGTGGGAACTTAAGTACTCTAGACTGGAATATCATGGTAAAGCATTTTTCATAGTCCCTCTTTCAGTTTTTAAAACAAATGTTTTATTTACCATTTGTTCACAAAACTATGTCATTTCAGGAGTACAGCTTCACATCTCAACATGCACTACCATATACAACTCACTCATCCATCACAGAAATCTAGTACCTGTACCCTATGACATTGACACTGCTCTCTCTGCTCTAGCCTCCTCATCTCTGTCCTTCTGGGACCCGCTATAATCAAATTAACTTTGGTTATTTATATTCTATAAATGAGTGACCCACTTGATAATTTACCTGTGTGAATTCAACTTTGTGACTTAATTCACCTGAACCTCCATCCATATTGTCACAGAAGGCACAATATCATCTTTTGAATGGTTGAATAGTATTCCATTGAGTCTATGTACCATACTGCTTTCTCTGCTCATCTGTTGACAAACATTTAGGCTGATTCCATGATTAGGTTATTGTGACTAATGCTGCTCTGCATCTATCTTCTTGTATTAATGTTGTGATATTCAGATTAAGACCTAGGAGTGTTCTAAGCCCTTTCAAGTGGTGATAAGTGCAAACAGGCCTGAACAGGGCCAGGAGAAAGGAGGGACAAAGCTAAATAATAGTTTCAAAGGATGTAGAAAACATTAAGTCTCATTATTTTCCTAAAGGCCTATAAAAAAAGAACATTTTCTGAAATGTTACTTACTTTCCTTCTGATCATACTCCCAGAATCTCCCATAATAAAGAGGGATATACAACTACTTTTGCCATTAAATATTATGTATTTTGACAACCGACAACCCTGTCTGAATTATTTTCTAAAATAAAAGATAGAAAAATAAATTAATAAACATCAGGAAAGTTGAATTGATGAAATATATAGCAGTGGGGAAATAACCAAATTACATGTTATAATCAAATGATCATATCAAAAATCTTCTTTGAAAGATTTAATCTACTTGTACCCACTATATTTGTCTCGTACATGACAATTCCTTAAAAGATAGAAAAAGCTTTCATGTTTGCTTTTTGAGTTTCTGTAGTTTCCAGGCCACATGTAGAAACCCATGGCAACTTACATGTCAACGGAGCCTACAGAGAAACCGTGTCACAAACGTTTGTCCAATGAACAAGTGAAACATATAAGGAGTTGCATCAAGTGTTTAAATAAGAAACAACCCTCAAACACATAAAAATATTAAAAATAGTTGTAAGGGGAGAAAAATGCTCTCCCCCCAGTACACAATAAGAAGACGCAAGTCCAAACAAGGAGTAAGTCATTAGTGACAGAGGTCATTCTGGGAGTTCGGGATGATGTTTGCATTTGAAATCTTCCTATGAAACGTCACTTGGCAATAGGCTGAAAGTCTTTCTCCATAAAGGTCAGAGAGTGCTCTTCAGAGCCAGGAAGAATAGATAAGTCTTTTTTATCTCCAATCTCTGATGCATGCTGCCAAACCTTTTGCAGCTGTCTCTAGTTCAGCTGCATCAGGCAGACCTAAGAGGCTTTGGATTAGCCTGAAGTCACTACTTTGACCATGGTAACAACATTAAATCAATAATTACATGGATTATTCAAATCACTGTTCTTGAATGATTTCAAGACCTTTTAGCAGGTAACTTCTAAGTGCCAAGAAATTCATGATAACGATATTGATTTTTAATGAGAATTTTCCTGTAAAAAACTTTGTTTCTTTAAGATAGAGCTATAATGCATGTATCAGTGAGTCTCTGTGTGAGTTAATTTTGACCTCTGACCCTGGAAACATATGGCAATATCCGGAGACATATTTGATTGTTACAAGTAGGGAAAGGGATTGCCATTGGCATCTAGAGACCAGGGTTGTTACCAGACATTCCATAGCACTTAGACAGTTCATTTCCATACAAGATATGTTCAAAGTTTCTTTAGTGCCACTATTGAAGAATGCTAATAAAGTAAAGATAAATCATACAATTTGAGAGAATACACATCCAACTAAAGACACTTTGAAATTCTAATTTATGGTCATGAAAAATCCTGACATAGTATTTTTTTTCCTGTGTCTAAACTACTCCCTAATAATAAATTTTACTTTGTATGACACTGCATTAAGTGTTTAAAACCACTAGGGAGCTATTCAGTATGTTACTACTTTGGAGTATCAAACACAGCGGTGGGATACTTAAAAAGTTAACCGAACTTTCAAAAGTGCCTAATTTACAACCAAACATTAAGAGAACCTATATATGAAAAAGACAAATGCACTTAAAAATAAATATATAAACAAGCTCAATGTTCAGAGGATTCAGAGTGATCTAAGTTAGATGTGTGTGTTGAAGAAAAGGTGGGTTATTAGTTAGGAATGGCCAGAGGTGAGATTTGATCTGGATTTAAAGCAAAAGAAAACTTAGGAGGACATTCTAGCAATTCACGGGTCCTTGTTAATGTAAAACAGAAAGTGGTTAATTGCTAATTCAATTTCCTGAGGGTTTTCAACAAATAGGAGTTGAAGAAAGTTGTTCACATCTACTCAGCAAAGATGTCTAAAATTAATACATCATTTAATGAATTTCAACTGGACTTTTAGAACAAATTTTATAGTATTCCAGCCACCTAAAATGTTATTGATAACTCTAAAGCAAATCTTTTCATTAAAAAAAAAAAATGGGCCTCCCTGGTGGTGCAGTTGTTAAGCTCTGTGCTGTAGAACTGTAGGCAGCAGCGACCCGAGCTTGATGCCCAGCTGGGGAGATTCCCACATGGCACAGCAGACCTCTCCTGCCTCGCCCACTGCTCCCCTCCGCAGTGTATTTCCGTTGATCTGCCTGTTCTGCTCCCCACTCTGTCTCTGGTGAACCCTCTCGCTGCCCCACACCTCTGACCTGTACCCCAGCTTGTATGCATAAATAAATAAATCTTTAAAAACATAAAATAAAATAAAAACATAATGTTTCATTATGTCACAAATTCAGCTCACCAGCAGCACGGGAAGAGAGACCGGCTCATGTTGGTTCTCGTCACTGAAAATGTCTAGTGAGTTTTAAAGTCTCTCTCTTTAATCACAGGGTTGATTCCTAATTTTGTTTTTTAGATATTTCCAGATATAAGAAAAAATGATTGCTCCAAGTTTAGGTTCTTTTCCTTCCTTGATTATCTGGTGGAGCACTCTACACCTGCATAGACACATGGGGGCAGAATCGGACGAGTGCAGGAAAAACAGGAGCTGCTCCATTGGTGAAATAATGTAGTTAAGAGCGGATCTTTTCGGGCCTCCCTGGTGGCGCAGCGGTTGAGCGCTGTGCTGTGGAGCTGTCCGCAGTGAGCCATGCGAGTCCGACGCCCGGCCGGGGAGAATCCCACATGGCACAGCAGACCTCTCCTGCCTCATCCGTTGCTCCCCTCAGCAGTGTATTTCTGATCTGCCTGTTCTGCTCCCCGCTCTGTCTCTGGTGAATCCTCTCGCCGCTCCACGCCTCTGGCCTGTACCCCAGCTTGTATGTATAAATAAATAAATCTTTAAAAAAAAAAGAGCATATCTTTTCTTTATATATCAGTGTTGGTAGATTTAACATTTCATCTTCTGGGAGATCTTGAGCAATAAAAATAACTTCCTGACTGAATGAGCATTGGGGTAAACTATGGAATTGTGGAATATCATCCCCTCCTATGCCCAGGTCCTGCTAATTTTGATCTCCATGGTAACTAGAACCCCAAAGAGAGCATAACAACTATCACAGATATCAACAGACCTGAAATGGTTCATTTTAAATGTCAACTTGACTGGGCCACAGTAGCCAGATATTTGGTCCAACATTATTTTAGATCTTTCTGTGTGGTTTTTAAATTGATAATAACATTTGCATCAGTGAACTGTGAATAAATCAGATTACTTTGCTATAGTGAGTGGGTCTCCTCCAATCACTTGAAGGACTTTAGAGAAAGGATTGTCCCAAATGAAGAGGGTAATCTACCAGCACACTCCCTCTGGACCTAAACTGCAACTCTTCCCTAGGAAGACATTTTAAAAAAATAAATAAATAGGAGATATAGTATGTTCAGAGATTAGAAGATTCAATATTGTAGCATTTTAATTCTACCCAAATTAATCTAGAGATTCAATAAAATCTCAATCAAAAAACTATAAATGCTTTCTAAAATGCACATGGAAAAAAACAAAATAAAATTCACATGGAAATGAAAAGGTCTGAGGATATACAAGGCAATATAAAACTATGAAGTTGGAAGAATTACAGTAAAATATATCAAGACTTCCTCAAGCTAGAACCGTAAAGCAGTTTCATATTGGTTCAAGAAAAGACAAAGTGACTTATGGTACAAAATCGAGTCCAGACATCAGTCCACACATACAAACATCTGATTTTCACCAAAAGACTCGAGAGTACTGTAGAAAAGATGATCTTTTCAATAAACAATGCTGGGTCTATTTGTTATCCATATGGATTATAAAAGTGCTTTGGCCCCCATTGCATATCATAGACAAAATGCAATTCCAGATGGATTGCAGATCTAAATATGAAAGAAGAAACAATAAAGCTTTTAGAGGAAAACAAAGGAGAACATCCTTTTGACCTTGGCATTGGCAAAGATTTCATAAACAGGACACAAAATAACCTGACTATAAACAAAGAGACTACAGATGAATTTGTTTTTTAATTAAGAATGTGTGTTCATCTAAAGACACCACTAAGAAAGAAAAAAATTCAATTCAAAACATTTAGAAGTTTTTCTCAAAACATATATCTGGCAATGAATCACATCCACAGTATATAAACAATCCCAACAAATTAATAAGAAAAAGGCAGACTACCAAATAGGAAAAACAAACAAAACATCTGAAAGACCCTTAAAACCATTTGTTGAATGGTTAACAACGTTATAAAAAAGCTGTTAATGTTTATTAATTATCTGGGAAATAACCTATTAAAATTACAATGTGGTGAAACTGCACATCCATCAAATAACTGAAATGAGAATGGCATTCAACATCAAATTGACAAGGAAGTGGACAAACTAGAACCTCCTTTAAATGTAAGTGGCTTATCCTCTTTGGAACAGCCTAAATTGCCTACAGGTGGACATAATGGGTCCCGGGATGCAACAGTTTCACTCCTAAGTGTGGGTGTATGTTCACCAAACCCAAAAGTGGAAATCACTCACAAACCCAGCAATAGTAGAATGGATGAATTGTCATATATTCACACAATGGATTAACATGACAATGAAAATGGGTGATATGCTTCCATGTGGATAGTATAAATGAATCTTGCAAATATAATATTGAACAACAACATAAACAAGACACAAAAGTGCATATACTATCATCTATATGCTTCCAGAGAAAGAAGCCAAAACAGCAAGGCAATCTACTCGTAGAAGTCAAGGCAGAGGTCAGCCTTATCCAGACAGTGTTTAATCTGCTGGAGGAGGAGGGGGAGGGACTTAACTTTAGGGTACTTTTCCAGGGGTACTTCTAAGGCATTGACTATGTCATCTTTCTGGAATCGAACGCTGCTTGTATATGTGACTTCACGTTGTGAGCAGTTATCAAGTCATACACTTGTAATACATCTGCTTTTGTGCACATTGTTCTTCAATTTATAAAAATAAGCAAGGCTGTGTGTTTGGACTGAGGTGGTGTGTCTTCCATACCTGGTAGCTAAGAAAGCTTAGGCAGATGACTTTTCTGCCATAAAACAGTAGCCATAAAAATTGCTTCTTTCAAAGTGTCATTGTAAGGATTAACTAACTGAATGCATTTGAAATATAGAAGATACAGGAACAAAGGAATAACTCAATGAGTGGCTGCCACAAAGTGGCTCTGAGACACATTTAGCCAGAACTCAGCTGAGATTACGTGCATAAAAACTAGTTCAACAATACATGAGTAAGAGGTGGGATTTACGAAGGCAGTATTCACAGAGGGTCTGTAAAATAAAGAATCTTGTTTTCTCTTAGGGGAAGTGATGGACTGAAGATATCAGAGAGAAGCATTTTCCCTTGAATAGACTGGAAGAGTTATGGGGGAGATAGTGCAGTTATCTGTGAGTTTTCTAGAATGCCATGGTCTCAGGTGAAAGGACCTCAGATGGGTGTCTCTGCCTTAAGTCACATCTGCAGTATCTCTGCCCTTCTCATTCTCAAACACCTCTTTCAGCCCATCTCAGCTTCTAGAGGAACCAACTTGACAATGAGGATTTTCATCTCTTTTTAAACTCATGTCATCAGCTGGATATCAGCTAAGGATAATGGTGATAAAATATACTTTGAGCATTGGGAAATCAGACTGTAGGAGCAAGACCTTTGAGGAACATCACAAGTATCCCAAGAGACCTTCAGAACTTGGTTTCCAGCTTTCTTATCGGTCCAGGCTGAACCAGAAGAACAGTCCCAAGGGTCAGTGTGGCTGACCTCAGATAACCAGGTGACCTTTTATCTTAATGGATTCATTGATGGTCCTGCTTTTCCTGAATTGCTTTCTGAGATGAAACAAGATATTTTAATAATTGCAAGGCCTTTAGCTTTGATGGCCAGTAAATGGTTGTGAGCAAGTCTATAGCCTGAAACTATTTTAATGGATTAATGTATGCTGGTCCATGCGGCCTCTAAGACTCATGCTATTTTATTTGCTCTCTGGACTGCAGTCAGACATAAATTGCAGAACACATAGTTTACTTTGATGGAATTCTGTACAAGCCAGTAAAATCCACCGTGTCAGACCCTTTCTAATAAACAAACATAGCTTTATCTCAATAAAATAGAAGCAATCTAGAAGATTGTGTTGAAGACGGGACAGTGGGCCATAGGTAGGCACAGCTATAATTTTGCTGTGATGGACACAGAGGGCATCTGGTTTCACTAGAAGAAATTCCCAGGGGTGCCAAATGAGGGGATACAAATACATGTTTATGGTCACTCACTGGTACAATGAGTGTGGACTTAATTGCTCTCATGACAAAGCAATACCACTTTGGGTAGAGTTCAATCAGGGAATCATTTCTATACAGTTATATGAGAAAATATTGTAATGGTAAATGCAGTTAAAACATGGAGATGTGTTAGAGTTAATGATATTTATTCTTGTATTGAATATAGCAGGAAATGTGATCACTTTGCTGGGGCTTCATTTGAGTTTATATGTCTATTTGTCCAACTCTTCGAGAGTTTTGATACCTGATGACAAATCCCCTACTGGAAAGACTGGAAATAAACTGCAAATTTTTGGAAAAGGAAATTTTTTCTTTTAAAGAAAGTAAAGTAGTGAGAAAAGGGAAAAATAGTCTATGAGGTCATCTTAATTATCTAGTGTATTGAACCAACATAAAAGAAAGGACATAATGAACATAGATGAATTAAATATGAAAATATGAATAAGAAAATATAAGACTGTTAGACTGAGTGTGGGTTTAATTCAAAGGTCTTGGAAAGAAGTTACAGCAAACTGGCATAGTCTTGATCCACATAAACTTGGAACAGCTGTGTCCTTCTGGACTGAAACAATTTTGAGGCATTTTAAGGCATGTTAGCCTCAGAGCTAGATCTCCAGTGGGAAGGGATGAACAGGTAGCTGGACCTGTAACCGATATGTACTAGGAATTTTGGATCCATGGAGAGTAATCACGAGAGCTGAAGAAACTTATAAAGAGAATGATGGTTTCAATGACTTCAATATTTGTCTTTTTTTTTGTATATTTTATCTTCTGGTTTTATGTTACACAGGAGTGTACCCAGTTATGTCAATTTTAGAATGGCATCTTACACTCATACACCTGTTAAACCTAAGGCCGTATATTTTATCATCATTTTTTATAATGTCTAAGAGTATTACAAGAAAACAAGTGAAAGAAAGATCCGTAGATTACCAATGCTGTTAGAAAAAGAAAAGCCAGTTGACTACATACAACCCTTTTCTTCCTTTCCTTCTCATTTTCACGTGGGAATAGGATTTTTTAAAAGATTTATTTATTAATGCATACAAGAACTAGGGTGTAGGCCAAAGGTGTGGGGGGTGAGAGGATTCACCAGAGACAGAGTGATGAGCAGAGCAGGCGGATCTACTGAAATACACTGCTGAGGGGAGCAGCAGGGAGACAGGAGAGGTCTGCTGCGCCATGTGGGAGTCTCCCTGGTCAGGGATCAAACTCATGCTGCAGTGGCTGCAGATAGCTTCATAGGCTGAGACTTAACCTGTTGCGCCCCCAGAGAGGCCCAGGAATTTGTCTTTTAAAAGCTTGTCTTTAGTATGAATTTCATCCCACATGATCAAGGCAATAGTTTAAGTGGCTGTTTCACCATTGTATGCCATTTTCATCCCAATTCTTGAATAACTGGATTTTCAGTACCTGTAGTTTCCACCAGACTAGAGAACAAATCCCAGGTTTCTTACCTTTCCCATTTGCTTTGCTGTCTATTGTTCACTCCGTGTTCCAACAATCTCTAAAAATTATGGGCTATGACTGCAAACTCCTGACTCATAAAAACTTAATCCGGAAGGTAAGATACCAAGTAGTTCATAGAATGAATAGGAAAGAGGACAGTTCTAAAATTGGGCAGAAGCCAAAGGTGACCAGAAATTCTGAGAGACCCCATCAGATCAGAAAAGCCAGTTATCAATGCCCTGGCCACTGCTCCAGATTATGCCCTGCCGCTACCAGGGCTAGACACTGACCACCACCATTAGTACCCCTATAGAAAACACTGGGCACAGGATGAGTGGCTTTCTGTCCCTGCTTCTGTATATCAGGCACTTAAATCCAAATTTCAGGGTAGGGGCATTAGAGTGACTGAGCTTAGATTTTGCATTTGCCAGGAATCTGGAGTATTGGAAGCACAAGAGAATATTCCCCCAAATACTAGGGTTAGTTTCAGATTCTAGCAGGAAAAAAAAATGCCAAATTTCCATTACACAACATGTGACACAATTTCCTAGTAGATAAATACATTTACACAGATAAATAGGTGTATGTGTACAAACATATATACGCACATATTAAGGAAGAAAAATCTTTCAGGTTTTCAGAACGGAGTCCAGGAAGAGATATATTCTCCTTTTATTTATATGGCTGAAATCTTTTATGTGCCTCTCTCTTATATGTTTACTATGACATATAGTCCTAACAACAGTGTTAAGTCCATAAGAGAAGAGAAAATATCTCATAAATCTAGCATATTCTCCAACTCTAAACAGAAGATGTGTACAGAACATGTCCCTGATAGGTAACTATTGATTTATTGATGCTGTCTGTCAATATCTCCTTGAGCACCAACTGATTCATGAGTAAAGAGAAAGCCTGGGATGTTAGAAGGAACCAGAAATTGTGAAGAAAGCTGTGAATGGCAAGCCTTAGGCAACTTCAGAGAGTATGGCTTTGACTCCAGTAGGTATGAAAAAGTCTTACGGATTTCGTTCTTTGAAACCAAAGAAAAACCTAAATGGAAATCATAACCTTTAAAGGCTGAAAATTGTATCTACATATTTCATTTATTTAAAAGCATACCCACTACCACTATAATGTCTTCTCATAATATTGCCATGTTTAACTGCCTTTGCAAGAGGTAGTGGGATTTTTGTTCCCCAGGAGTATAAGTAAAAGGAAAAGATGCTATTTTATCCCAGGCTAAAATCAGACTCAGCTGTAGTTAGACATGTGTAAGTTTAGCTTTTAAATCTACACATCCAAAGTATCTAAAATAATCACGTGAAATGTCTTATTTTGGCTTATCTCCTGGCCTCCATTTTTGTGCTAGCCATATTGTACTAAATATGGACCAACAAAAGTTTACAGATTACCTTGACCCCAGATGGCAAGTTTTTCATAAACAATGAGGGTAAAACAATGACAAGTTATTTCAGTAGCAGGCCCAATTGTATTTTTCAAGTGACTTTTGTGGGGGCAAAGTCTTACAAAGAAATATATTGAACTCTTAAAAGCCCAAGAACATTTCTTAATTAAAATGTCATTGCTGAAAAATTCAATTATGCTTTAATATTTACTCAGCTGGCATTATTGACATATAGAGATGTATTTCAACATGATGGCAACATTGAATGGTCTAGAATTTTAATATGCAGAACTTATTAGTGATTATGGGAAATAACTACAAGGCAGATCAGCAAATGTCTAAATAACCTAGGTCATGGGTAAAATTTGAAGTGAGAAGAAACAGAAAATTAGCCTGGAATCCTTATCTTACTTATTGAAACGGGAAAAAAAAAAGACACTTGCTATGCATGTTAAGAATCATACCTATCAAAATTTGTGCATGCATGTAAAGATGTTGACAAACCAAGTCTGGTATGTGGATATGCATCGGAAGAGAAGAGCAAGGCTGATAACAACATGGTAACAGTGACTTAACACTTTATGTTCCGGTGCCCTTTAAATTTACCTGCCCTTGGGGCCGGCCATTTTCTGTGCCACCGCATGAATGGTATAAGCATTCAATAAAACACATACAACTCCTGAACTACTGGATATTAAAAAAACTGTAATATCTCTCATAAACACCTTACACTTTCACCAAAACAATGTGTAAAGCTTCTAGACTGAGCACGATCAAAGAAATAGCTCCTAATAGTTCCAAATAAATCCACCGTGGCATGAAAAACCGGAGACTAGATGAACACATATTAATACGTGAGCGGCCACCTGATACTGGTGACAAAAACATGTACTAATACGTGAGCGGACTACAAAGTGTTAAGTCTTTAATCTGAGATGCCCAAGGCTCTAGGTCAGTGGTTCTTATATTTGCTGCACACTGAAATCTGGGCAGATTGTAAGATTACTGCTGCCTGGACCTCGCCTTCAGAAATTCTGATTTAACCGGTTTGGTATTATGGACTGGACATCAGTTAAAAACTCACAGGTTGATGACGGCCCAGGGTAAGGATAACTGGTATAGGTCAGGTGATACAGTTTCTGCAAGCAACAGAGTGACCAAACTGCAACAGGCAACCTGGAAAAGTAGTCAAGAGACAGAAAAAAAATATGACTTAAGTGTAAGTGATCTGAAACCATGTGAAAGGGCTTTCTGCTATCTTTGTTGTAGTGCATAGATCCAATCTCTGCTAATTCGGGGAACCTAATCTGTGTTTTCGCTCTGATTTGAAGTGGAAGATAGACAGTTATACCACAAACAAATTTCTTTAGATGTATAGTGTTTTCTTCTTGGCCTTTTTGCTTTTCTTCAAAGATGCAAACTCAAATTACTATAATCCTTCTCTCCAACAAAATTAGGATTTGTTTAATACACATGAAAAGAGAAGAATCTCTCTCTTGGAAGTGTATCTTTGTAATTACTGCAAGCAGTCAAGATTTCTCAGAACGAAGTTTTTTTTATTGAAGTATCATTTGTTTTCAGCATTGAATAAAATTTAGGGGAAGAAATTTACACCTCTTCAGACCTATGTTAAAAAATCACACCCACCACCAAGGCACCCCGAGTCCTTCATCATCAATCACTGAATCCCCACCCCTGTGTTTCCATCCCCACCTTACCCCTCCAGTAGCTTCAATTCTGTGGTCATAATTCTAAGATTTGTTGTTATTTATTGTTGTCTGTTGCTTTGTTTTATTTCTCTATACTCCACATGTGAATGAATGCAGAATTTATCATTCTCATACTAACTTATTTCCCTTAACATAATCCACTCTAGTCTTATCCATATTGCTGCAAACAACAGAATTTCATGTATTTTTTTAATCACTGAGTACTAGTCCACTGTGTATATACACCGCATTTTTTGTTTACTAATCTGTTATTGGGCAGTTAGGTTATTTCCATAACTTGGCTATTGTAAATAGTGCTGCAATGAACATAGGAGCACATCTATCCTTTCAAATTAGAGTTTCTGTATTCTTTGAATAAATATGAAAGAGAGGAATTGCCACATCTTATGGTAGAACTATTTTTTAATATTTTGAAGATCCTCCATAGGAACTGGACCAGCCTACCTTCCCATTTATTATTTTATTCTTCTTATTATTTTTTTAAAGATTTATTTATTTATGCATACAAGCTGGGGTGGAGACCAGAGTTGTGGGGTAGTGAGAGGATTCATCAGAGACAGAGTGGGATGCCGAACAGGCAGATCAACTGAAGTACACTGCTGAGGGGAGCAGTGGGCGAGGCAGGAGAGATCTGCAGTGCCATGTGGGAATCTTCCCGGCTGGGTATCGAACTCATGCAGCTGTGGCTCTGGACAGCTTCACAGTGCTGTGTTTCACCCGTTGTGCCACCAGGGAGGCCCTTATTATTATTTTTAAAAGAGCAATTCTCACAGGAGTGAAGTAGTATCTCATTGTGGTTTTGAGTTTCACATCCCTGGTGATAAGGAAGGTTGAACATTTTTATCATGTGTCTGGTGACCAGCTGTCCGTCTTCTTTGGAGAAATGTTTATTTAGCTCTTCTGTCCCATTTTTGATTGGGTTGATTGTTTTTTTTTTTTTTTGCTTGTTTGTTTTGTTTTCTTTCTGTTGCTTTCTTTTTATTTTTTTAAAGATTTTTTTTTAATTTATTTATGTATACAACCTGGGGTACAGGCCAGAGGCTTGGGGCAGCAAGAGGGTTCACCAGAGACAGAGTGGGAAGCAGAACAGGCATAGCGATGGAAATACACTGCTGAAGGGAGCAGCGGGCGAGGCAGGAGAGGTCTGCCCTGCCATGTGGGAATCTCTCCGGGTGGACATGGAACTCGTAATGCAGCTGCCCACAGCTCCACAGTGCAGCGCCTAACTGCTGCACCACCAGGGAGGCCCACTTTTCTTTCTGTTGCTTTTTATGAGTTCTTTGTAGATCTTGGATATCAGCCCTTTGTCAGATGTTTGATGGATAAACATTTTCTCCTGTTCAATGGGACGTCTTTTCATTCAAATGGTAATTTCTTTCATTAAACATTCTACTGGCATATTAAGTAGAAGCTGGTCTTTGAGATCAAGAAAGAATTACACACTCAGGAAATACAGTGAGTGGAGGAGTCCTGCAAGTCTTCATGTACTGGGTGGTAGAAATCAATGCTCAACTCAAACAGGCATCAACCATAGAAGATGTATTAGCTTTTATACGATGGAAAAATAGTTGTAAGGGCTGCAATTTGCTCAATCAATTTCTCGAGATTTCTCTCAGGCCTGTCTTCTTTTTGGGATTGGCCTCATCCTCTGGGTGGTTTCCTTATGGTGACAAAATGCCAGCCAGCAACTAGCAGATCTGCTCCACAGATCTGCGGTTGGTCCTTCTCATTTGCAACAGGAAGAAATCATACCTTCTGTCTGTGCACTTGTAAGTGTCAGGAAGTTTCCTTCTATGCTTTCACTTCATTTGCTAGCAAACAGCTCCTAGTATCTTATTGTACAAATTGGACCATATTCCTATCCCTGAACCCAGCACCAGAGCTGGAAGAATGGCATTGACAGGGTCACTTCTGATTTTGGAGGAGGACTAGGCTTGCTACCACTGAGAGTCCCCAGATTTTAAGAAAATGAAACAAAATGGGAGGGAGAGAGAGAGAGAGGGAGAAAAGGAGAGAGGGAGAGAGGGAGAGAGGGAGAGAGGGAGAGAGGGAGAGAGGGAGAGAGCAAGGGAGGGAAGGAGGGAGAAGGGAAGGAGGGAGAAAGAGAAAGGAGAGATAAATGAGTGTAGTCAGGCAACAAGCATATCAAACACATATACAAAAGTAACTTCTAGAAGGAAGCCAATGAGAGAACTAATGTAGCTGGTCTCCAATTTAAATTCCACCAACTAGCTTTGTGTCCTTGGCTAAACAAATCACTTTCACAGTTAAAATGAATGTGTTTGACAAGGTGATCTTATTTCTAAGATCCTGTTCAAACCTAAAATCCTTTAACTTTATGACTCAAATATCTTTTATCAGAGCTGTTGGTCTTTGGTTCTGTTTTTTAAGAAGCACTTAAAGGAAAAACTCTGATTTATGGTTTTAGAGAAAATGGTCAAGGGAAATTAAAGAATGTTCCACTTTCCTCTGTTAACACAGGCACCTCTAGTGTTTTAGCATCTGTGACAGAGCCAACTTTTTGTTTCTCTTCTACTGCTTCCCAGGGTGATTGATAAATCAGAGCAATTGCTGTGACTTGTATAAGAATGGATTTTTCTGTATTTGTTTTAAGACTTCCTAGAATGATTCACTTTGCTACCAAAATTCTGTTGCTCTCACAAAATGTTATGTGACACTGCTAAGGCAAATTTATTGAGGCTTTCAATTTTAATTAGTTTTTTTTCATATTTTCTCTGAAAAGTTAATCCCCTTTTAATGAAATTGTAAAATATAAGCAAATCTTACATGACACTTTTATCACCTCCTCATTTGAGATCAAACGTCTAACAGTACTGCCCTCTAATATTATACCAAATTTTTAAGTGCATATTAAAATGGCAATTTTTATCTCAAATCAATGGTCGAGTTTTAATTTATTTCAGCAAAATAAAACAATGCAGATAATGGGTTAGTGCTATATTTCACCATGTTTTATAGTAATAAGATATTATTATAGTGATCTTATCACTGTTTAAAGTTTCGTAGGGAGCAGATTCTTAACTTGAAAGGTTTAAACTCCATCAGGAAAGAAGCTGCCAAATAACTTCTCTCTAATGAAAATTGGAGACACTCTTATATCTCTCCTAAGTTTTATGATGTAAAATGGTGCCTGCTGTTATAGTCTGGTGATTGTAAAACTCTAGTGCATATGTGAGTTTGCTAGGTTAATAGTGTTATTACTTTAGCTCAGTGATAAAGACAATATTTATATTCTAGTCTCTCTTCTGAAGTGTTCAACCATATCTGTTACATTTAAAACCTGAAATATCATTTTTGGATCCATGAATAGTCCAGTTGTATCTACTATTCAATTTGGGCCCCCCAGTTCATATTGTTTTAACTTTTGTCATTATTTATGATCAAAATAGATTCACTTTGTAGCACTAGGCTGAGAATTTACACCAGCTCATAAATGCCCCTTGTCTGTGACTTATCTGGACCCTCGATTTGCTATCCATGAACTCTTCCTTCCAGTTCCCCATTCCTTGTTCATCTCAGGCAAGGGGTTGAAATGCATTAGCTTAGGTACCTGGGGCCAGAGGAAAGACAGCATTTAAACACTGTCCACACAGGCTCTTGATGCTAACATGTCAAAGGAGGGGGAGAAAACCACGCCTAATGGCTTGGTCTGAGAACTGCTTAGGACACAACTGAACTGTGTTGACGATTCTAGGTTACACTTATCAGAGGAAAAATAAAAGGCAAAAGAAGTTTTGGTAATGAAATTAATTGAGAAAAAGCCGCCTAACTGTCAAAAGAGAAGAACCTTGAGAAGAAAGGCAGTTTTGAAAGGTCAACGCTCAGCGTGCTGTAATCTTTACCATCTGTGTTCAGGCTGGTAAGATTCTGAGACTGTCATATGCAGGACTTTTTTCTGAAAATAACAGACAAGGGAAAAAAGAGTTCGCCCAACAGGGAGCCTGGATGTACTTAGCTGGCTAGAAAACGAAAACACTCTATGGTATAAACTTAGGATGACCCTTAATTTTCCTTCCCCTTGACCTACATGGTCCACAGATAGTTTCAGAAAAGTGGTGCCATGGCGAATTGAAATAATTCCATCCCAATGAAATGTAATGTTATATTTACAAGGTGAGCACCGGGCGACGGGACCAACGGTGCACAGTCCTTCCTCTGACTCACTACTTTGGGCCATTCCCATTTTCCTCCAATAGGACTCATTTTAAGTAGAAAATGAACTTCAGGGCCTCCCTGGTGGCGCAGCGGTTAAGTGCTATGCTGTGGAGCTGTGGGCAGCGGCGATGCGAGTTCGAAACCCAGCCAGGGAGATTCCCACATGGCGCAGCAGACCTCTCCTGCCTCACCCGCTGCTCCCCTCAGCAGTGTATTTCCATCGATCTGCCTGTTCTGTTCCCCACTCTGTCTCTGGTGGACCCTCTCACCGCCCCCACGGCTCTGGCTTGTATGCATAAATAAATATTTTTAAAAATGAACTTGATTTCTCTTTACCAAAAGATCTGACAGACATTAGAAATCTAGACTGTTCTGATTGCATATAAAGCAATGCAAGTTTTTCCTGTTAGGACAACTTTCAGAGGTTTGATGTTATACAAGATTTTTAGGAGATTTATACCAAATATAGCAAATGCTGTTGTGAGTAAAAATGATAATTCCATGCATCCATGGATATGAATCTGTAGTGTTTTTACACCAATGATTAAAAAAATTATACATATTACTTAAAATATGTACGCATAGTAAATGGCGATTTGATATACGTATTAGATGAATTACATGCATATATATTAAGTGATTTTAAGTGTGTATTTTGATTGATAAATTTAAGGAAGTATAAAATATTCTTTTTATCTTTGTATCATTATGTACAGAGTCAAGTGTTTTCAATGTTGTTCTTAGCATATTAATTCCTATTTGTTTTCTTTTTGGAAAACATAGAAGATCTATATCCTTTCTTTGCACTCTTTCAGAGATTTTTACCTCTAGTTTTAACTTTCTCTTTAGTACTACTTCCATTTATAGATATTACCTTACCTGAAGAGCTCCCTTTTTAAGAGCTGATTTTTTTAAGCCTATTACCTCTTATACTCACAACATACAAAAGAGTCTAACGATCCATACTGCCCCCAAGTACTGTCATACATCTCACACCTTCCTGTTCTTCTGTCCTCTTTTAACCACAGTAGGATTGGCAGGAATTTGCAAAATATGCTGACATCTAAGCATCACAGATCAAAAGGGAGTTGAGCTGATTGGGTTCTCTCTTCTGTGAATTATTTGCTTTGTTTTAGAAACACCAAAGAGGAGGGAAGGCTCTACAGCATTTGTCACTCCTTCTACAGACTCCCAGGAAAATAGGATCCATAAAATCTTAGACATAAAAAATAATAACACGCTACAAATGCTAGTTAATAAAATGCTCCACCTCTTTAGGAGAAAGAAATATTTTATTTGTATTCATTAGGGTGACCTAACCACTCTCTTGTATGCTTTATTATACCTCTCCTGTGTGATGTAATAGCATGAACACATGAAAATAAAGCTTGCAGATCGTATTGTTTTTCTCTCTCCACATATTTAAAACACAGCACCCTTTGTTTCTCCCTTTCCACACCCTCCCTTTTGGTTTCCCCCTTTCCCTCTGCCTCTTCTTCCTCCTCTTTCTCCTCTTAGTTCTGCCCATGAACAACTCCCCCAATGAGACATTCACTTTTACATTTTGCTGGCAATCTTGGCTAAAGCCCCTGTAGTATTATACCAGTGGGTTAAGTTTATCTTATGGTTGTTGCTTTGACATGGCATTACTCGTCTCTACGGGTTTATGTTGACCTTGTTGGAAACATGCATTATTTTGTAAGTAATAAGCTATGAAGCAATCATCTCAATTAATGAAACTATAACCCCAGAATAAAAAATCTGGTTCTAAAAAAAAGAGAAATAGAGAAAAACTGGCTTCTAAATAAATGCCTCTTTTCCTTAATTTGGGGAAAAAGAAATCGTACCCTTAACAAATGATAATGCTCTGAGTCTATTATGTTGGATAGTATATGTCACTGTCAATCATTTTGTAATCCACAGGGCAGTAATTCTCCATAATATCTGCCAACTCTAGTCAATATATTTGCATCATTTTACTTTAGAGGCTTATGAAATGCAAATGAAAATTCTAATAATGATGCTTCTTATTTAATTAGTTCTGCCTGATGGATATTCTCTTTCTTCAGCAAAGCCTTAAACATAAGAACTCCAGTTCGCAGCCTGATAGGGCCATTTACACACCCTTTGTTTGCACTGCTGTCCTATTGCTTTGAAGCCACTGACCAAGAAGTCAGGAGTCATGACATGAGAAATGAGTCTCATTCTTGAAAAAAACAACAACGGTGTATTCTCCAGAAATCTCCCATTCACCATATTATTTTAAACCCAAAGAAAAGTATCACACTCACATCATGGTTTGAACTAATTAAAAAAATATATATCTTTGGGAAATGGATACTGTGCTTCCATCAGAGGTCAGAACCAGCCTCTTAGAATGTCTTGCTCCATTACCAGCCTTGTCAACCTGGAGCATCCTCACGTGGGGAAAATGCTGCTTCCCCTCACGCCATAGCTATTCTGTTTGTGCACAGGGCGGAGAGAGGACACAGGTCTGGCTCATAAGAATATTCCTTTACGCTGAGTAAAGTTAAGGAGAGAGGCTGCCCAGCTTGTTGCTTGGAGCCTAGAGTCTGCCCTGCCCTGTGGGAAGGATCCTCCTGCTCACCAGTTTTCTATGCTCTTTCCACAGTCTTTGGCTTCGGGAGCCTACACTCATTTCAGGATTGCCAAAAGGCATGGCAGTTGGACTGTACTTCAGGAACCCAGGTCTAAACCACAAGAATGTGCTCATCACCTACCGGGAGATACATGCATCACAGATATGACATTGAGAAACTTTTAGAAAGCATTCCAACCTATCTTGGTCACACCTATTGCACAGTCTTTAACTGATTATTTGTTTGTTTGTTTTTTTTAAAGATTTATTCATGCATACAAGCTGGGGAACAGGCCAGAGGCGTGGGGTGGTGAGAGGGTTCACCAGAGACAGAGTGGGGAGCAGAACAGGCAGATTGACGGAAATACACTGCTGAGGGGAGCAGCGGGCGAGGCAGGAGAGGTCTGCAGCGCCATGTGGGAATCTTCCTGGCCGGGCATCAAACTCGCGTTGCCGCTGCTGACAGCTCCACAGTGCAGTGCTTAACCACAGTGCAGCGCTTTACCACTGCGCCACTAGGGAGGCCCTTTAACTGATTATTTCTTTGGGTTAAGGTAATGGTCTTCTTCCTCTTTTTCATTTATCACAGATCCTTCATAACTCTTAATCTCTGAATCCAAAGACATATTGTGCAAATCAGTGAAGATCCTCTGGTAGAACAAATGGGAACTGTTTTTTTTTCCCCCTACTCCTCTCCATTTCCCAATTTCTTATATGCTACATGATCTTGAAGATTATTGTATGGAAGTATGCATCTGCAGGGGGAAAACAGCTTTGAAAATTACAAAATTAAGACAGTGAATTAGTGAATGTTTCAGTCATCTCTTCAGGCTCAATCATTCTGAGTAATATATTCTTATGGCATCAGTGCTGAAGCAGTTATTCATTTCATCAATAGGAATATATAGAAATGGGTGGGTGGGAGGATGGCTGGATGGCTGAAGGCAGGAAAGTATTGATGGAGGAAAGAATGGGTATAGATCATTCTAGAGCACTGAGTAGAATCAATGGTAATGATACAATTAAGAAGGAAACATATGCCAGCACCACCATGGTGGGCCCTACAAAAGATTATCTTAGAGAAAGTTATGAATATCAGACATGGAGTCAGGATTGCATTTCATTCACTCACACCTTTGCTGAGGGATATGTTGGGCACAACCAATTTCTTCCTTGACTTGGTATTATATAGACACAGCCGTTCTGAAAATAGGGTGGACCCATTTTGGGCGTTATGAAACTGCCACCCACACCCATCTGTGTTAATTTGTTTCCTGCCAAAACATGCCTTTTGGATCATGTAGACTTGTGCTCAGGGGAAAGTTGGGCAGCATGTTCAATGGGATGGAGAGAAATATTCATGAGCTCTTAGATCTGTGACTTCCCACAGGAAGTTTTGGTTTCTGCTTTCAAATTAACCTGTCCAGGTGCTGCTCAGAGGTTTTCAGATTATGGAGATCAATCCAAAATATTCACAGTAATTGCTTCTGTAGTTAAGATCCTGAATTACTATTAGAAAATCCTTAAAATATAAGCAGAACAATAGGCAGAGAACATCTACCTCAGTGCTCAGAATAATTACTGGACACAAGGGTCTGAATAGGTTGGTTCAGTGTCAGGAAGGGCAGAAAGGGACAAAAACAAAACCTGTAGATCACACATAAACCCTCAGGGTAAATACGAACAAAGAATTGACTATATTTTTCTAAGGCATCTGGGTGTAAACCTTTTTTCCCCCCTTTGCCAGAAACCATAGTGTTTATAGGCATGTTTTACTGGGAATCTGCTGCTTCTCACAATGTTTCCTGCACGACTGTCTTAGTAAAACTACATCTGGAAATGACAAGCACACAGTTGTAAATCTGGAAGTCAGTGTGTTGTTGTAATAGCTTGCAGCTACAATATGGCTGTTTTGCTGAATGCCAAGGAGAGTTACAAAGACAGAGGCCAGCTGTAGCTACTGAAATGGATGTCGTTTTTCTGAGGGGATAGAATGGGTTTTTAAGAGCATTATAATGTCTCTTGTCAGCTACAAAATGAACCAAGGTATCCTTCAACTTATTGTTGGACACATCGATTACTTTGGAGACTTTAACAACCAGATTGGATTGACCTGGCATAGTATGTTGGATGGTATGAAAATAGGAACACATTGAATTGTAATTTTCTAGACTCTTGCTGTCTTAGGGGTATCTAAGCCAGGTATCTGCCCAGATAATGAACCTCCCTTCCAATAACCACAAAGCATCACCCCCAAGTACCAGCTTCAACATCTCCATAGTCCTTGCCCTGGATGACAAACATAATCCATTTAGGTCCCAAACAAAGCATCCTAGATATCACAGCTAAAGTTTTCCCCATGAATGTTTCCTTGAGTCTTTTAAATTAACCTGGGGAATCAAAGAATGATGGGTACTACATGAGCTTCATCAAATACCATTTTGATATAAATGCTACCTAACAGTAAATAGCAGTAATTAATTTAGTAAATACCATTTAGTAATGAACAAAGGTTAAAAAAAAATTCTTGTTAATTATTTATAAATAATAATTGAGTTGTTATTCAACTATAGGCTTTATTTGTAACATGGATCCATCTGAGCTTTGTTTAAATGGGTCTTAAAAATGACTTACACTTTCAGTAATGTCTCTAAGGCTGTGTTTTAACAGGCATCTATTTGAAATCACTACTGTGTCTTACCTCTATTTTGACTTCTACTGTGTTCCTACTGTCCTTTCTTCCTTTCTAGCTCAGAGGAAGAGCAGGCCATCTCTCTTTAAAGGATTAAGCTCCTTTTTCCCATTCCCTCCATTCTATTTCACTCAAAAAGGGACTTTTGTCTTTCATTTATTTTCTTGCATCTTCTGTATTTGAATTTCCTTTCTAGGCCTTTTGTCCTTGTGTTTAATCAGGCCAAATCTCTCCTATATGAAAGTGAAGGTGGTCAAAGATACAAACTCCCATTTATACAAGAAGTAAGTCCTGAGGATAAAACACAGCATCACATCTGCTCTGCATACTTGAGTGAGAGTAAATCTTAAAAGTTTCTCATGACAAGTAAAAGCAGTTGTAACTACATGAAGTGATGGTTGGTAACTAAATAAGTTATGGTAATCATTTTATAAAAGATATCAAAATACTCTGTTTTATACCTTCCTCTTATAAAACATCAGTTTATGTCAATTCTATCTCAATAAGAGTGGAAAATAAAAGAATTTTAAAGTGAACTCACCCTGTTCTCCCCCTGTTCCTCTCTGGATGCCTCAGTTTTGTGGTCAACTTTCAAAGGTTGGTTTGTTTGGTTTCTGATATTCCTAATGTTAGTGACACCATAGGGTATTTATCATTCTCCTTCTGGCTTATTTCTCTTAGCATAATCCTGTCCAGCTCCATCAAATTTGCCATGAATGGCATGAATTTATCTATCGCTGAGTAGTATTCCATTGTGTATATATTCTACATCCTTTTGATTCACTCATCTGTTATTGGGTACTTAGGTAGTTTCCATATCTTGCCTTTTGTAAACAGTGCTACAATAAATAGGGGTACAGGTTTCTTTTTGAATTAGTGTTTTTGTGTTCTTTGGGTAGGTACCTAGATGTGGGAATGCTGGGTTGTATGACAAATCCATTTTTAGTCTTACAGAAAATTCCATACTCCTTCCTGTAGTGGCTGGACCAGTCCACACACCCACCAGTAGTTTCAGAAGGTTCCTTTTTCGCCACACCCTCACCAGCACTTATTGTTTCTGCTCTTTTTGAATGAGCCATCCTCCCCTATGTGTGGCTTCAAAATCACGGAACTATATAACACGACATAGAAGAGGGTAAATATAAGGAATGAAAGTGTGTCCTTTCACAGTCTCTGAAATCTGGTCCATATATCATGATCTTTAAAATTCTTCATCACCCTCTCTTCTCCAAATTTAACAAGATCCTGAATTAAATTCAGCTATCTTCAAGATGTTGATTATTTTTTATAAGCTTCTTACTGTCCTTATGTCCTGGTATGTCACTTCCAATGAGATGATTCTAGCTAACAGCTTTCTCTAGTTGGTAAAACTATGATAATTTCTTTTCAGATGAGTTTCCTCAAATAAACACAGCACAGACCCATTTTATATGAACTGCTGAGATGACGCTGGTGCTTCTATTCCATTCAGAGTCCTACAGTCATTATGCTTCTTCCTTATCTACATCTTAACTTTTTATCTTTACTACAACATTTCAATCACGTCATTTTCAGTATTTCTATCTTTTTCCCCCAACTTATGTTTATTGAGGTAAAGTTGATTTACATTTCTGTATCTGCTCTAGGGGTTATAGGTTCAAACCTCATAAATGTCCACTTTCACCCTCTGCCCACCAGCTATACCCCGATAATCCTCCATCAGGTTCCACTGGAGCCTTGTCCCCATTCCTCCTCACCAACTTCCCTCTTCTGTCTCTTAAAATGGAATGATTTCATTTATTTATAACATTATGCATTTTAGCAGCAAATATACAATTGCTCTTAAAAGCTTAAAAGGCCAAGGAGATCATTACATTTTATAAAGAACTTGGTTTATTCATGAAGCATAAGCATGTGATACTGGGGCTAGGTTTTTGGCATTCACAAAGTGAGTGGTATTTCTATGTAACTACATATGTAGAGTAGAAAGACAAAAGAAAAGAGAAAAATTGATCAACAACAAATTTTCTCAAATATTTGCTCTGTTGATAACTCACACAACTTTTCTCAGTGGACTTGAGGGGCAAAGGGATTGCCTGTCCAGTGGTTCCTACCCAGCTTCACATCTTGGTCATAGCCCTCCTTGGCACCTAGCAGTGGTAGTTCTCCCTGGTGGCCAGTCCGTGGCACATCCCCTATGCATGAGGAGTGGAAATTCTGCCACCAAATGTGTGTAAAACGCTAATTCCTTCCAAAGGACTACTTGCTCTAGTCCCCATAGCTTTCTCATCAGTCCCTTAAGTGCGAAGAAAGAACATACAAAGTTTAAAATAGCAACTATGCTGACTAACTCTCACGTTAACACTTTGTTCTTTGGTTTTTTCTTTTTTCTTTTTGTTTTCCCCTTCCAAGCCACTTTCTTTTGAGAGGTTTATTGGTGATTTTTTTCTAGGAGACATACGACATTGCATGCATGAAGTCGAGAGTATTCGGTGACTGGCTCGGCCGCCGTTTTCATGTTTCTGATGTGTGATCCAGCCTTGACTCCATACGGGTGTCGTACTCTGCTGTCCCTGAGTTTTGGGAATCTTTGTTACTGGGAGTTTCCTTGACCTCCCTGCTCCCACTTGAGAGAAACTGCAGCCTCCTTAATATCTGTGCTTCTTTTTCTCTGTCATCTTTCATTTGTTGGAAATATCCTTAGGAAATACCCTCTTCCGAAGGATATTTGTTCAGAAAAAAGAAAAATCCTAATGAATATAACACCTCATAATGTCATCTACTCATAACATCCTCGCCTAGAAGCATCCACTGTGAACATTTTTAATACTTCTCTCTAGCTCCTTCTCTGACTTTTCTAAAGTTAAAATCATAATGTGTAATTTTTTACTATATTTTCCTCCTTGCTTTATTTTCCTCCTATTTCATTAAAAACTCTTGACAAATATCATTTTAATGACTGCATGATATTCTACTAATGATACTAACATAATTTTTCTGAACATTTTCTTAATTGAGGACATTTAGACTATCTCCAAGAGTATGAAATGCATATATTTGAAAAATGGACATAAAGGAACATATTTACGTATATGCATTTAACTGATTTGTTTGCCTAGGACAGAACTGCTAATGTAGAATCAGAGGATCAGAGAGTGTGAGTATTTCTATTGTTCTGGATACATGTCTCTCACCCATATTCAAACCTGATCTTAGATTTTTACCCCGCTCCAAATTATTATGACTAAATGGAGTCAATATTTATTTATGAGAATTGTTACCTAGAGGTAATGGAAAGTAATTGAAGGGAAATTTAAAAGGAGGGAAGCAATTTTTTAGAAACATCTACATTGAGGAGCTATTTTATCCTTGAGTAAATCATGTATAAATTTTAATTCTGCTTTTCTCAGTAGAGGGAATATGCCACTTCTCAGTTTTGCTGCAGAGTCTTCAGGATCCTTCTTCAGTGAGTTTAGATGCTCTTGTCCATTGTTCACATGCAAACACCTACTTGTTGTAGACAAGGAAGCAGCATTCTTTTTTATTCCCTGCTGTTTGACTCACTTTCATCTGTCCCACCAAGAAAGTGATCCTTCCCTTGCCCAAACATTGTGTGCCCTCAGTTCTGCCCTTCAGGTTCTGCTTTGGGCTGCCTCGATTCTCCCAGCTCTTTCACTCACAAACACTTCAGGAATGATTACTGGTTCACTTAGTAGGCTTATTCGAAATGTGGATCTTGGATATTGAAAGAATTGAGAGCATTGAATGGGGACTGTCCAATGTCTCCAGTCCATAGCCTTACAGCGAAACTCCTTTGAACCTTGTTAAAAATGTTCACATTGTTCACCATCAGATGTGATCTCTGCCTTTTCTCTGCTTGTGAAACAGAGCAGTCTGACCTAGGAACCGATCATCCTCCTGAAGTCGAGTCTATGAAGAGCACCAATATTACAATGGCAGCTTGCGTAAGCAACAGGAGGATGGGTAACCATGGCTACTCTTTAATTTTGGGTCTTGTCTCTCTTCATAAGTGGGTAATGGCAGTAAGATGGGTGGGAACCTAAGAAATGACTCCTTTTTATTTTCAAATTGAGGGGAAAAAAAATCACTCTACTACTGCAATTCTGCAGCTAGCAATGTTTCTTAGGTACGTTAGGAATTTTACGGCCAGAGTCACCGGTGTTCTGCTGAAGGGCTTCAAAAGCCTTCCCTGCAAATGATGGACTGCTGGAATGTAAAGTATTTGCTTTTTCACAAATGCTTTTACTTGGGTTGGAAGCAGTGATCTATGTTTCAGGTCAAAGGCAAGAACACACTTTCCCCTATCTGTTTCCTGTCTCCAGGCAATCAATCATTTATTTCCCAAGGGAATTGTAGTTCTTGGGCATGTGGCCTGTTTTCCATTGGTTTCTATTATCATTTGCTAATTAGATTACAACCTAGTATTTACCTTACGCTGTGGCTTAGAGACCTTCCCCTACAGTGTTTTTCTGTTAGTTTTACAAATGTTGCAGATCATGCCTTCTCCTGGCCTATGGGTTGTGCCAGACAAAGCAGGGACTTTACATGTACATAGATTTTGGGGGGGTGGGGGGCAAATAGTTAAAATTAATTAATCTTAGTTCCTACTCAGACATGATTGAAGTTTAAAGATAGGCACTTAGGATGGAGACTGCCATTCCCGCAATAGTTTAATTTTAAAATTATAACTCAGCTTGAGTCAATATCTTGCTTATATATATTTTTTTCTTTAACCTAGTGATGGGTAATTTTGAGTCAGCCTGCTAGGCTACAATGCTCAGTTGTTTGCTCAAATACCAGTGTAGCTAGGGTTGTGAATGAATTTTTTAGATGTGATTCATAATAACAGCAGGTTTTGAGTAAATCAGATTACTCTCCATAATGTAGATGGGTCTTACTTAATCAGTTGAAGGTTTTGAAAGCTCAAAGTCCCTTGCAGGAATTCTGTCTCTAGTCTCTAGACTAAATCATTTTTTTTTCCCCTGAGCTTTCAACCTTTTCTATCAAAACTTCAACTGTTGCTGAATTTCCAGAATACCCTGCAGATCTTAGATGGGAAATCCCTCACAGTCATAAGCATCAATTCCTTAAAATAAGGTTCTCTGTACAGAGTGGTATGTATCTTATGGATTTTATTCCTGTGAAGAAGCCCAACTAGTCCACCCACTCTTACCTATTCACTGTTAATCTTCTCTAAATCCCCCCTAAGATGTTCTCAAGGGACATTATTCAAAATACTTAACTTAGGGACTAATATACTTTAGTTTTTCTTCTGACAATAGAGATAGATAAAAGCTTTTGGTGCCTTTAGGGGCAGTAGGTATTACAGAAGTTATTAAGGATAAGGAACATTTCTCTATGGCCCAGCAGGGACATTACAATATTTTTGGCTGTAAACTATGACATAATTTCTTTTGTTTCATTAATTCTTTTAATTGCAGTAACATTAGGATCCTCCCCTTCTGGTATTGCCACCATAGGGTACCCACAACAAAGTAACCCACAGTCCACCAACACAGTCCATAATGTTTCTCTCCCTCTTTGTTCTAACCTGTCCCCCAGCCCTCCCCTTTCTGGATACTCTGGTTCTCTAGCCAGCTTTCAAGGGGTTAATTTTTAAATTTGTCTTTCTCTGATACTTAGTTTGATTTATCTATAGTCCATATATTAGTGACACCATCCTGTATGACATACTTTCAAAATGGATGGAATCTTCTTTAACCCAAAGTTTACATATTTGAGATAGCATTTTATAAGTTGAATAGGGGTTCTCTGTGGCATATGGCAATGACCTGGAGCATCCATCAGACTCTCCTGTGAAGAGTTTATAATCTTTACCCTGAATTCTGAAAAGACACTTGGCTGGCTGCATCTCTGCTCTTGTTGCTTGAATAAGTTTTCCAGGTTATGCTCCCAGGTCCTCTCTTTCTTTTACTGTTTCCACCATCATTTGACTAATGCTGGGCTCCTAAGAGGAAAGGAATGGGCAGTAAAGTAGGGAATATCTGACCCAGAGGAGCCAGGGAAAATTTCCACTTGAGGGAGCAGTTCATGTTTTTTGAACATCCAAAATACTCTGGAGGGCCTCCCTGGTGGTGCAGCGGTTGGTCGCTGTGCTGTGGAGCTGTCGGCAGTGGCGATGCGAGTTCGATGCCGGGCTAGGGAGATTCCCACATGGTGCGGCAGAGCTCTCCTCCCTGGACCACTGCTCCCCTCAGCAGTGTGTTTCCATTGATCTGCCTGTTCTACTCCTCACTCTGTCTCTGGTGAACCCTCTTGCCGCACCGCACCTCTGGTCTATACCCCAGCTTGTATGCATAAGTAAATCTTTTAAAAAAAAAAAAAGAAAAAGAAAAGTTGCCTAATTCTTTTTAAAAAAAAAAATACTCTGGAAAGCTCTCCAACACCCTCAAGTAGGACTGGCTTCAGAGGACCAGTTGTGAATTTCTCTCTGGGAGTCCTGGCAGAATCTACTCTTTCTGTTTAACTCCCTAACCCTCAAAACTCTTTTTTTTTTTTAAAGATTTATTTTTTATTTATACATACAAGTTGGGGTACAGGCCAGAGGCGTGGGGCGGTGAGAGGGTTCACCAGAGACAGAGCGGGGAGCAGAACAGGCAGATCAGAAATACACTGCTGAGGGGAGCAGCGGGCAAGGCAGGAGAGGTCTGTCGCGCCATGTGGGATTCTCCCCGGCCTGGCATCGAACTTGCGTCGCCGATGCCAACAGCTCCACAGCGCAGCACTTAACCCCTGCGCCACCGGGGAAGCCCCAAAACTCTTTATATCACATTCTAAAATATGGATTTGAAGACTGTAGGGACAGACTAGTAGAATGCTCATTAAAGAGGTCATGGATTTCTTGGCTCTTTGTGAACTTTTCATTCCTAGTGGTGTGTTGGGTGTGTATATGGTAAATATAAAATGCAATCTTCAACATACAGTCTAGTTGTACAAGTAAAGCTTTCCCATCAGTGAGAATTTTAAGTAACACCGGAAAACTGGAAAGTAATACTGGAGAACAAGAATGTATAAAAACTGGAAGAGCTGGATACAAGCAAACAAGGATGGAATACCTTAAGTAGCAGGTGAAATCAAGACCAAGAGTGATGGGAAATAAGAAGCAGCATCAATATGAGAAAGAAGGAATGAAGAGCTCCTGGGTGAAGTTCTTCTGGACTACTCCTGGAATTTAACAATGGGGAAATTGCTCTAAGCAGGGAGGAGGGGTTTCAAGGTGGAAATTGAAATAAAAACCAGGAAATGAAGCAAGATCAAGCCCCATGTTTACAGAAGACAGCAGGCAGCTCTGATTGGGGAAGGGGGCATAGATAATCAATGTGGAAAGTCTGGTGTAGTCAGTTCCAGAAGTTTAGATTTTATTCTGTTAATAATAACAACCAATGGAAATTGAACAGGGTGTCACCATGATCAAAAGTAACATTTTAGTTTTAGGTTATGTTGAATAGGATAGGACAGACTAAAGTCTGAGAGATAAGGTATTTTACTAACTGAAATTTAAGGAAATAATAAAATAAGTTAGATTGCAATAGAAATATAAAAGTAAGAACAAATATGAGAAACATGTCAAAGTTGGCAGAATTCTGTAACTGATTAGGAATAGGCATGAATAAAGAAAATGGAATCAATGATAACATCAAATCTTCTGGAATCTGAATTGCTATGAAGATATTGGTAGCCTGGTAGGTCACTCCCTTCCAGAGAAAAGTGATATCCTTAACTGTTAGGATGATATCTTCCTTTGGGGTAAATGGAGGACTTTAGCCTGCTATTGATAATCTCTTGGATCATTTGGTGGCTGATTTTGAAAATGTATAACACTGTTCAGTTAGGACAGGCATAACTATATTTCAACTTAAATTTTTATTTTTAGTTGACTTAAGTTGTGGTAGCCAAATCATAAACTCATATTTTTGAAGCGCAGTTCTTACCTTAAGGTTATGCCTAAATTCTGTGTTTAAGGAGTGACAGAAAAATCACAGGGGAGCAGTAGCCACTCTCCGGGCTTCAAGTGTCCTTTTCACTTGGTCTCCGAATCCTCCATTGTATTATGGGTTCCAATAAAGTGGTTGCTGAAATGGTCCTCATTCTTTTGCAACTCATCTTATCTAGCTAGTATCTCATTCCACCATGCTTGGGTCTTTCATTTGTTGCTTCTGTGACTTGCCGGGACATAGAAATCTCAGCCAATTGACCTAGGGACCCAACTACCTCAACTTGCGCAGCCACATATTTTCTTTTTTCCTTTTTTTTTTTAAGATTTATTTATTTATGCGTACAAGCTGGGGTACAGACCAGAGGTGTGGGCCAGCCAAGAGGGTTCACCAGAGACAGAGTGGGGAGCAGAACAGGCAGATTGACGGAAACACACTGCAGAGGGGAGCAGCGGGTGAGGCAGGTGAGGTCTGCCGCACCATGTGGGAATCTTCCCAGCTGGGCATCGAACTCATGTCATTGCTGCCGAAAGCTCCACAGCACAGAGTTTAACCGCTGCACCACCAGGGAGGCCGCCAACCACGCATTTTCTGTGATCTGTTTGCTTCCATGATATTTTGATGCTTTCCCACCCCCAGAAAGACGAGATGGGGGTTCCTTTAGCTGGGGCTCACTGATGTTCATGCAGTCTTCATGTGACCACCCTCTGGTCCAGGCTGTCTCAAGCTATCTGTAATGAAGCATCATCACCCCTTACCCCTGCCCACTCTGCCATGAACCAAAACTTTCATAAGCAATCTAAATACGAAAAAAATTGAAATGAAAAGAAAATCCCATTGACTTTATTATACCAGAATCACTGTCAAATTGTTATAAGTATTTCTTTTTTTTTTAAAGATGTATTTATTTATACATACAAGCTGGGGCACAGGCCAGAGGCGTGGGGCAATGAGAAGGTTCACCAGAGACAGAGTGGGGAGCAGAACAGGCAGATCAGAAATACACTGCTGAGGGGAGCAGCGGGCGAGGCAGGAGAGGTCTGCCGCACCATGTGGGACTCTCCCCGGCTGGGTGTTGAACTCGCACCCACAGCTCCACAGCGCAGCGCTCAACCACTGTGCCACCAGGGAGGCCCTGTTATAAGTATTTCTAAATGCTTCAAGTCAGTATTTGCACTTTCTCATTGAAGACTGTTTTAAAATGCAAGTACATTAATTCACAATCCACACCTCAACAGGCACAAGGTTAGCTCTGTATTTTCAGCCTGGAATTATGTTTTCTGGTTGGGGATAAAATACAAATCACATAAACTCTCCAGAAGAAAATATCTCAAAGCAATGTGATCACACACTTGCTGTTAAAGTTAAGGTTCTGTGAGCATTGCTCACTCTCCTTTATCCACTTCCACACACATAGAATTGCTTTGAAGTTACAAACTGGACAAATTACTGAAACTCTAGCATCGTCATGTACTTCTTCTATAAGATGGAATTAAGCACACTATACCTATGAAGATTCACAGGCAAAGGAAAATTCCATAAGGAAAGTTCCATAGTGCACTGGCATGTCACAGGCACTCAGGAACTGTGACTATTATTATTACTATGAAGATCTAAGCTTGGGGGAAATGAATTTAAGGGCAAAGGGACTTTGCAATCCATTTCAGGAAATAGGTTTACAAAAACAAGAAGAATTAGTTATACTTGGTATGTCTTTGAGTCTTTATCATATAGCTCTAAGTTCTTGCTAAGTGTAATCTAATTAATCACCTCCTTCCTTACGGAGGTGTCGTATGCTAACACGTAGTGTAAGCTATTGGATCATTAACTACCAGGAGCTTTAGCACTTCTGTGATTCAGACACCTATCTCCTCGACTGCTTTCCCACTTGAAAGTTAAATGAGTCCCCTGTATTTATGGTTTTAAAAGCACTTTTAGATGCTGGAGGATTAAACACACTATAAGAATGTCTAGATTGCAATAATAATAATATCATAGCTTATTCTTGCAATGTTAAATACCCCAACGAACAGGATATTCAATATAATCTAGTGCAAACAAATCTTTAAGCTATCTTTCTTGTTAACTAAAAATGACACAAATTTAAATGAATAACTGATATAGCAATAAAGCTGCTAAAAGACAGGATTCATTGTACATTAAGCTCTATATTCTTTATTTAGGCTGGAAGTGATTATGTGATAATAGGATAAATGCCTTGCTAAGTGTATAAAAACTAAAATACTCTGTATATCATAGAGGCACATTACATTTGCAGGGCATTAATTTACCTCATTATGCAATAAAATCTTTCTTTTTAAGTGGAATCTCAAGGAGAAATCACTTTACTGAATGGAACTCAAAATATGTTAACCTTGGATAAGAATCAGCATTTGGCAGAAGTTCCATGTGACTTTCTCTTGACCTTTAAAAAGAGGAAAGGATCCTAGGGAAATCCTAACACATCTTGGCAGAGAGTCAAACAATCTATCCTACACGCTCAAGAATTTTCACTGGGAAGAATCATGCCTAATCCCTAACACATACGGATGAGCAATTAATCATCAGTTTGAACACAGGTACCACCTTAAGTCAAAATAATCTACCATTATATTGAAAAAAAATACTTTATATTAAATAGTCATAATTTAGTAATGACTACAGAGTTAGTGATTAACAAACAAACGAACAACAAACCATTAGACCTGTTTGGGTCAAAACAGTCTACTTCATGCTGTCTGACCACTACAGAATAGGTGTGGGTCCCCATTGGTGGTCCTCATGTAGGAAGTAACAGAGCAGGGAGTAACAGAAGCAAAGTCGGCCAGGATGATCACGCCAAAAGCCAAAGAGTATTTCATTCTTCTCTTTCTTTCCTTCCATCTTCCCACATCCAATCCAACACTCCAATCTGCTAGCTCAATATATAAAATCCATCTCATGCCTATCTACTTCTCTCCACCATTACCAAAATCACTGCCAAGCCATCACTACTTCTTACATAAACTGTAATTTTTTTTCTTAATTGAGCTCCTTGCTCTTTCTCTTGCCCCATCGAAGATTATTCTCCACATTGAAAGTAGTCAGAGGAACAGTCTTAAAATACAAATCCCAGCATATGACTCCACCAAAATCCAGTTCAGTCCAGGCCTCTCTTCCCTATTCACCATGATCTAGCCATGTTGGTTTGCTTCCTTTTCTTCAGATATTCCCAATTTGGAGTCGTTATACATGCAGTTCACTCTGTTGAAATGTTCTCCCCAAATCCTTCCTCTCCTGACTCTGTCTCATCAGTCAGATCTTACCTTCTCAGAACTGTCTACTCCAAACACCCTCTATGATATGCCCATTCCCAGTTGCATTCTCTTTGATTGGTTTCATTGTATCACTTATCACTCTCTGAATCATCAGGTACCACCAAATTGTGCACTCTTGCCCTGAATCCTGAGAAGAGGAGAGATGGATCTGCCTGGTTCCCCTTGTATTCCCAAGTTAGCACTATGCCAGGCACAACATTAGGTCCTCAGCATTAGGAGAGATTGATTGACAAATGTGTGTGGGCTCTGATAGGTTCAATGCAGGCTATTGAAATGACTTTTGGGCCTTCCTGAAATAGAAATATGAGAGGACAAGTATCTAACCAATTGGCATCATGTTAATAAGCTGTCCTCTAAGATTGTTTTCAAGCAAATTCATTGAGACATGGTTGGGTTGGTAAGCTCTATGGACCATCTCTAGAGGCTGATAATGGAAGGATGAGAATCGCTGCACCTTCTGAGATTGGTTTCTCTTGTGCACTATTTCAGAATATTTGCCATTTTTATTTTCACTCCATAAAGTACATCAATCAAAAGAGATGTTGCTATCATGGATGATAGACATTTTATCAATTGTTGCTGCCAGCATTAAAAATAATGTTTGGGTTGTTCCCCAGGAGTATATTTAATTCTCTTGATAAATTAAAGACCGACTTTGGCCTCTGACAGAAGAAATGAAACTCCTCTTAATCTATTTCAATTAGTGAAATGAGCTTTTACGTATGCTTGCTTTGGGATGGCAACTACCCAGACAGTGTCCCCCAGATGCAGAGATTCCAATAAGGGGGTTAATCCTCTTTCTTAAAGCCAAATTCACTAAATTTACCTTAAAACATTGAAATGAAGTCGAAAAGAAATTGAGTGCTCATATCAGGAAAGAGGTGAAAGAGTATTTCCTCAAGGAAAGAGGACACAAATGGCATGAAAAACAAAACCCAAAAGAAAAATACATCTCAGGGAAGGTATTCAGTAGGACTAAGTAAATGAACATGGTTTGGAATCAATAGACATATTTCAGTTTTTCTTAATTGAGAATCCCCTTGGGATATGACTCTGTCGAGATTTCAGTTAGCACTTCCCTGTCCTGTTATTTTTCTACGCTTCATCTGGGACGTGCCTCCAAAGGTCAGGCTTCTTGCTAGAATGATGCACAAATATTTTAAATGTCAGGGACTAGTGGTTGAGGGTGGAAGGAAGCCCAGGCACGAGAGGCATACACGGGGCTTGTCAGCTTGACAGGGGTAGGTGGGTCAGAGAGGCAGGCCAAGGAGGTAGAGCGAAGAAGCAGAGAATCTGGGCATGATGACTTCATGGGCCAGAGGAGCGGCAGCCTGATCTAGAATCAGGTGAGATGCATCTGTCACACCTTGGCCTGAGGGATAGAGGCTAGTGGCATGGAGATGTCGCTTGTGAAAAAAGTGCAGAACATGAAGTAATGCACCCTGCTCCTGCAGAGAAATGGGACGATCTAAAGAGTTCCCAGCCAGGCAGTTAGAGAGTCCCTATCTCTAAGGGCCATTCCAGCTTGCACAAAGCAGGGTAGTGGAGAGAAAATAAGGAAGCAGCTTGAAAGAAATGTTATGGTGTTGCTACTCCTCTCTTGTGCTTGGTTGGCCTCCAGAATCTATTCCGAGGGCTGCTGTAGGTATCTGTGAGCCAACATACTGCCCGATACATTCATCTCCCTGCCCTATTGCCCCCTGTCCCTCTGGAGTCTCCCTAAAATTGTTCTCCACTGCACTGTTGGGTGAATGACCCATAACTTAGGATTGCCTCTGACAGTGCCTGTGTCCTCACCATCATCAGACCTTTACATTAAAAAGATGATGAACTGGGGCCTCCCTGGTGGCGCAAATGGTTAAGTCTCAGCACTGTGAAGCTATCCGCAGCCACTGCAGCACAAGTTCGATCCCCAGCCAGGGATCTTCCCACACTGCGCAGCAGATCTCTCCTGCCTCACCCGCTGCTCCCCTCAGCAGTGTACTTCAGTAGATCCGCCTGTTCTGCTCCCCACTCTGTCCCTGGTGAATACTCTCATCACCCCATACCTCTGGCCTACACCCCAGCTTGTATGCATAAATAAATAAATCTTTTTTTAAAAAAGATGATGAACAGTAAAAATCAAATGGAAAATAGTGATAGAGCTTCCTTGGTTTCATTTACAAACAGCTGTTGTGTTCAAAAGAGCCATGTGAAGTCAGCACAAACCACAAATCCATCAAAAAGGACAGGGAAGAGTTGCTCATTTCCTTAAATCAAATGAAATCATTGTAAGTGATTCTTTTGTAGCCAACACTACTCCCGTCCCCATGCCTTTGACCTGACTCCCGGTCAGTTCAGATAAATCTCTAGGGTTTTAGATGATGCCCAGAAGGCAGGGACATGGGTGCTGGCTCCAGGGATCATGGAGCTGCGCGCACCCGCAGGTGAATCTGCTGCTTCGGAGCGACAAAGAAGGAGCAGGGATCCTTCTGAGATCTAATTTTGTTCCTGCTTCTTGGGAGTCAGGAAGGGAGCAACGGAGGGAAGGACTCACTTTGGATCTTTCTGGGAGAGATCCACATGTTCCCTTTTGTTTCCAGGCTTATTCTCAGTCAGCCTCTTCTTGTCCTCAAAAATCCCTTAAGAAATTTCACTAATTATATATATATATATATGTTATAACAAAGGACATTAACACTCAGTCATAAGTGATTACAGAAATCAAAGTGGGGGGTGTTGAAAGGTCTCCCTGCTCTATCCCTAGGGGCTTGTTGCCAGGGGAAGCTCTCTGCTCTGCTCCAGAGAACAGCCTCTCCCACTCATCGGCTGGGACCCAGATGGGCCCCCAGGGACACGGGGGCTGCTTGGCAGAGGAGTCAGCATGTCCCAGTCAAAGCCCAGTGGAGGGATGGGCTACCATGTCCAACTTCAGAGGACCCGAGGGTTCTTGGTGCTTTAAACCGCTTAATATCCTAATTTAAAGTAGTTTGCCAGTGAACATATATATATATATATCCTGGTCTCATTTTTCTGACAATTGGCAGAGAAGCTGGTCTCATTTTAGTTTTTTCAATTTACCCATCTTTCTACCACAAACAAGCACACACACACACACACACTGCTGCAGTTTCTTATCTACCTTAAACTGTAGAATATGTAAATGCCCTGCTGATGTGTGTGTGTGTGTGTGTGTGTATACAGATATACATGTTTTTATTTGTGTGTTTTCATATAATATTAATACGAGCTGTATGGGATTCCTTGTCTATGACTTTTGTAAGCAGCATATAGATGACTATTCCACAGAACGGACTAGGCTTCTTTTCCTGGAAGTTATTTTGGAATCTGTGACATTGACTTATACTAAATGAAGAGCAGATTCCCTTTCAAGACTTTCTTAATGGAGAAGAAACCTATTTCTTGGAGCATCTCATTAACTTCTCCAAGATATAACCCTCATATTCAAGTAACCGATGAACACAAAGTGAAGAATACCCCCTCGTTCTCACACACATACCTACTGGACCTGAGCACTGGCCCCACGTCTGAGAGAGGGGGCGCGGCGCTAAGTGAAGTTAGTCAGAAGGAGAAAGACAAATGCCTATGGCTTCATCTGTTTGTGGACTATAAACAAGCAAACAAAGCATAAAAATTAACCCTTAAATTCCAATAGTGAAACGGTGGTTCCTGGAAGGAAGAGGAGGAGCTGGAGGTGAGGACAGGAAGAGTGAACTTGTCAGATGGCAGTGGATGTGACTGGACAGCTGGTGGTGGGCATCGTGTGATACATAGACACTGATGTGAGAAACCATATGCTGAAAGATAACAATGTGAGAAACCATATACTGAAACATAGTGTCGTAAACTAAATGTCTCCTTAGTTAAAAAGAAAGATGAGAAAAGAGAAGAAAAGAAGTGGCATTGCATATCCATTTGAAAATGATTTACTGGGCACTGATAAGCACAAACCTACGAGCAAGAATCTGACACATGTGGTACATATACACAATGGAATACTATTCAGCAATAAAAAGATAAACTCATGTCATTCACAGTAACATGGATGGAGCTAGAAGGGATCATACTCAGTGAAATAAGCCAGAAGAAAAAAGAAAAATTTGAATGGTTTCACTTACAGGAGGAATATAGGGGAACCAAATAAGGGGTCAGGAGGAACAAATAACAATAACAAAACAACAACAACAACAAAAAAAACCTAACAGGCAGCCATAAAATAAGAGACATTCTGCCAGGGAGGGGGAAGAAAAAGGGATCAAAATGGGGGAAGAGCACAAGCGACTATGAAGATGGTTCATGGGTGAATTAGTGGTGGGAATTTCACAGGGAATACACAATAATGTAAAAGATATAAATAAAGAGATAAAGAAAAAATATACATATAAAAGAAAAAAAGAATCTGTTTCAGTCTTTTTTGTGGGGTTCTAGAATCTATGACATAGTCTTTTGTGGGGTTCTAGAATCTGTGACATAGTCTTTTTCTGGGGTTCTAGAATCTATGACCTAGTCCTGTTGTGGGGTTCTAGAATCTCTGACAGTCTTTTCTGTGGGGTTCTAGTTGGAGATTCCAGCCCTTTACAGAGCGAGATTGGTGGTGGGAAGTTTGACAGAAGTCTCTGTCCATTTCCCTGATTTTCTGTCCCCAGCTTCTCTCTCTAGAGAAAGGACAGGGCATCATCCCCTCCTGCCCCACCCCGCTGTCTGTGTGTGCACTTGGGTGGGAACCTGCTCTCTAGCTGCCCCTCAGCAGTCAGTGAGAAACCCATGCAGGAAGTGAGGAAGGTATGGCAATGAGGTCTGGGTGTTTATCCTGCCAACTCCCTCCTGAAATAGTTGCCTCTGGCTGCTTTGTCCTCAACCAAAGTTCAAGGCTTCCTCACACCAGTCTTCTCCAAACCACCCTCTCCTTGGAGTCCTAGGAGCCACTCCCTACCCAGCATGATAACAATACTTTATGAAACCACCCTTGCATCATTCTGTGTTGGGCGTGCCAGCTGTTTCCCACACTTTGCAGTCAGTTACACTCATGCAGGTGCCCTGCTGGCTGGTGGGCCGCCTGGGCTCATGCAGAGATGGAAGGAGAGGAAGCCCCCAAGGTGTTCTGCCTCTGGGAGCTGACTCCAAGATGGCTGGCAGGGGGCACCACACAGTGGGATAGTTCAGAACAGTCTGACTTACACTCAAATTCAAGAGGCAATGGAAGAACAATTGATTCTGCTCCATTTTTCTTTTTTTTATTTACAAATAAGGGCAGTAGAGAGAAACAAAGTTAGGGAAAAGGAAGAGCAGAGTGTAGGGAGGCAGGCGGCCATTGCCTAGTTGAGACTCAAGCTCATGCTGGGGGGCTGGGAGGACGGGGAAGGCACCACACCGAGCATAGGGATCTGCACACACAGAGCACGCGGGCAGGGACACACTGTACGGTTAATCCATTTCTTTAAATTCAAACTCTGCTTTGAACGAAATCCCCACCCCGATGATGTCCAACTGAGTTCTGGCCATTGACGCCATCAGAAATTAACCAAGCAGGCCATGATGCGCCAAGATCAAGACAAACTCTGGGGGGTGAACATGATGAACACCAAGAACAGCAACTATGACAGTTTTTCTGACAGTCTGTTTGCGTCTAACAACTGCCCTTGTGTAACTCATAAAAAGACTAGAGGTGAGATGACAAAACTGTCTCTTTATGGTGCTATGCCCACTATTCTCTCAGGTTCTCTCAGATCAATGGCCAGCGATTTGAAACCTAAAAGCACTTAAGATTCAATTCCTGCCTTGTTTTATGGGCTCTTTGGCATTGACCAGCAGCAGAACCCGAGCCCCATCGGAATAAGAGTCACAGAGCCCTTCACAGGGAAGCGTCACTGCAGGGAAGAGCTGGAGGAAGGGAGGTGGGTTCCTGGACACAACACCGGAAGCCACAGGATTCTCACTCTGGGCTCTATCACTCAAGGAATGTATTCCTCTTTCCATGGGGCGTTTGCAATTTTGCAAGAGGGTGATTGGCTCTCAGAGTTGATGGAGCACAGGGGTGCTGAGGGAACCCTGGAGGTTCTTGACTCCTGTTGTCATCAGAATTGGTGAGTTAGAAATGAAGCTTTATTGTAGGGTAGTGTGGGCAGAGTCAAAAGAGAATCAGGGGCCTCCCTGGTGGTGCAATGGGTTAAGTCTCAGCACTGTGAAGCTATCCACAGCCACCGCAGCATGAGTTCAATCCCCAGGCAGGGAGCGTCCCACATGGCGCAGCAGACCTCTCTTTCCTGGTCTGCTGCTCCGCTCAGCAATGTATTTCAGTTGATCCACCTGTTCTGCTCCCCACTCTGTCTCTGTCTCTGGTGAATCCTCTCACCACCCCCACATCTCTGGCCTACACCCCAGCTCTTGTATGCATAAATAAATAAATCTTTTTTCAAAAAGAGAGAATCAGGCTGCTGATACAAATACTTGCTAATGGGGGTGGGGGAGCAGGTTTGTTAAGGAAGGAGAAATGGGAAAAAAGCAACATTTGCACAGGTGTTAAAGGGTGAGAAACTGACTTTTGAAAGGGGCAGAATTAAGATACGCCTGATTTGTATATTGCCAGAGAAAGAGATATCTTTATATAGTGTCTATAAGTGGAATTCCTTATTGCTCTTGGTGGAATTTCTCCCTTTGGAGTTTGGTTTGCCAAAAAGATTGTTAACTTTATTTTACCCCTAGCTCCATTTCCTGGCTTTGCCTGTAGGTCTCCCATAGCTGGTTTAATGATCAATTTAATCACCCCTATCTCTGCCTCAGGGACCAGAGTCAAGGTGTTTGTCTTTCCAGCAGGGTGTCCGGGAATGCAGTTGGAGCCAGTTAACAGTTGATCTTGAGAAGGAGATATATGGAAAGCAACTTAGTGAGTTTTAACCATTAATTCTTAAGAGAGAATATGAATCAATGGTCAGATTCTGATTCTGCTTATTCCTGTATTTTCTGCTTTAAGTGTCCATCACAGTGACTTGGGGAAGATGATTAGAGGAGATGCAATTGCAACTAATAATTGCTGGTAATTCATTGATAGAAGCAAGGAAACTTGATGTCCTGCTGTGCACAGTTCAGCCACAGACAATGAAAATGGGTACAACAACCCAACCCCCACCCCTTGCAGCATCCTCGTTATGAAAACTGCAGGGAACCCAGTAAGTTCTAGGTCTTGAGGGCCTCCCCGGTGGCGCAGCATTTAGGCGCTGCGCTGTGGAGCTGTCGGCAGCGGGCAGCGCGAGTTCGAAGCCGGGCTAGGGAGAATCCCACATGGTGCGGCAGACCTCTCCTGCCTCGCCTGCTGCTCCCCTCAGCAGTGTATTTCTGATCTGCATGTTCTGTTCCCCACTCTGTCTCTGGTGAACCCTCTCGCCGCCCCACGCCTCTGGCCTGTGCCCCAGCTTGTATGTATAAATAAAAAATAAATCTATTAAAAAAAAAGTTCTAGGTCTTGAGACTGGAGTAGCTCCCTGCCATGCGCATGTGCATACCCCCCCCAACACATTCTTAACTGAACTCAGGACTTGCTGTGTACCCCAGATTTTCTTATCTTTCCAGTGCCCTGCAGTATAGCAGCTCCCCAGTTGCTGGTGCTGAATGTCAGCTCTTTGGTGATTTGCGCATTTGGTGGCAGGGGCTGAAATCAAGCACAGCTGTCTGCCCCACCATGTGGGATTCTCCCCAGCCGGGCGTCGAACTCGCGTCGCCGCTGCCGACAGCTCCACAGCGCAGCGCTTAACCGCTGCACCACCGGGGAGGCCGACTTAGATAATTTTAAAGTAAAAACTTCCTGGTGACTTTAAAGTCCACTGAACAGAACCCTGCCATGCGTTTGAGCTACCTTGCTTCTTCCTCCCACTGATATACAACAGCCTTGTTGGTAATTCTGTTGTTTTACCACTTTTGACAATAAACAGTAGAGCCAGATAAGCATCACCTTTTTCATTATGCCTTTTATTTTATTGAACAGGATCCAGGAGGAGGCATCAAAAATAAAAATTGGCCTCTCAGTGAGGTTCAAAGCTCTTTGCCTCTTGAGAACATCTAGTTGCAAGTCAATCTATGAACTAACTCTAGCAGAGGGTTGCAATAAATAGAGCTACTCTGGAGGCTAAAGGACGGGGCTCCCGCTCCTTTAGTTTGCTGTAAGCAGGGAGAAATACCAGAATGAAGACAGGAGTTGAAGGAGGACCTTGATAGCTTATCTCAGATCATTTCCTCACTAGGTCAAAGTCAAAGACATTTTCTGTCTTCTGGTAATTCTTTAGTCAATAGCATACAGATAACTCTTGCAGAACTGGTTATTCAGACTGATCATCACCTAATTTCCTTCTTCCAGTCCTAAAGGTCCTAACAATGCATCTTCTGTAGCACCGATGAAGGGACAGTCTCCCCTTTGCTCTTGGCATATTTAACTTGACCTTAAAATAAGTTTCTGGGAGGGGAGATTTAACCCAAACTTCTCTGCAGACTTGGGGGAGACACCTCTAAATGTTCAACCAATGATCTAGGCACTTTGGATCTGGAAATCTAATCCATGCCCTAATTTTTCTTCCTCATATTGATTATAGTCACATAGACACGCTCATCAGGGTAAAATCCATTCAAGAATTTCAACTTTTCTTATGAGACAGAACAAGGAAAATGAGTGTCCTATTAATGAAGAACCTCATTCTTTATGTGTGGACTGTCATTCATGCCTGGCATAAAATCCTACTGCTTTGCATCGAAATGCACAGCATCTTCTCATGCTGGCTATGCTGCATCCAACCTAGGGCATGTTTTGAGATTCTAGGAGATGTTCAATATTTCTAAGGGGAAACTGCTAAGACCTGAGACTGCCATTACCCTAAACATTGAGGAGAAACAGTTTCAATGAGGTCAGAAGTTCTTCCATAATACCCCATAATTATCTCCATTTTGGAAGTCTCATTGCAATTAACACATAATTATTATTAACTCATAACTTATTATGGTGCTCATTTCATTCTTTCTTATACTAGGGTTATTTTTATGCCGGATATTCCCAATTGGATTATAAATCCCTTGAGTATATTGTCATCTTTGTTTTTCTGTGACAGCTACCATAGGAGAAAACTACTATTGCTACTCATAAAACATAGTTTGAATAAGTGAATTAAAACTATCCATGTATTTTCCCAGCCTTGTTACTATTTCAGGAGTGGAAAGGGTGAGCATTACTAAAATCCTAAGGCAGTAAATATTAACTTTATTGAGTTAATCAGTTTTTAAGTGAAATACTGTACAAAATATTTTCATAAACAAGGAATCTTTTTCCCAAGATGCTCATAACAATCCATAAACATTATCCATTATCAAAATAAATGTGTCTGTGGCCCCAGCTAGAATGTGATTCTCATTATGGCATTGTATCTCCTCTAGATAGAGATTAAATGTATATATAATGTTTATATGTCAGTGTGTCAGTACTTTACCCGTGGTAGGTACTCAATAAATGTTGGATTTATTTTTAGAATTTTTTTTTTTTTGTATTTTGGCCCTAATGTATGTCAACATTTTTTTTTTAATTCTCTTCCCTTCTCATGGGAATAAATTCATACTGGAAGCCAGTGATGGTCTTAATAAAAGGTAAATGCAACTCAATTATCCAAGTGTGACTAGCCTCCATTGTAGGATTAAAACAATCAATGATTTCACTCTACCATGTGTGACAGACTAACCCTCATGCTGAACCAGGTTTTCTTACAAACTCTATCTGTAGCCAGCGCTGGTTTGTTTCCCTGTAAAAGGATAAAATGAAGTAATCGCAATATTGGGATTTTTTTAATGAAAGAATCACCAAGCCAACCTAATTAAAGAAGGTCAATTAAACATAGCGCTCAACCGTCTGAAACATAGCGAACAATTTTCTATTTCTGGTTAATTTGACATGTAACCAGGATGCTGATTCCCAAAGCACAACTGTTCCTGAGACTTTCGAGTAGTTACCTTACAGCAATTTGTGGAGCATTCATCTAGAAGGGTGCTTTGGAAACCACATAATTGAGTCAGATTAAAAAATCAGTTTGATAGAATCAACCTTTCCTGTTTTTATCCTACCAAGCACATCTTCTGGTCATTTCTAGATATTGTATGTAACTAGAAAGACATCTTACTAACCCCCTGAAGAAAGCAGCACACACCCCATTCTCCAGATAACTTCCAGTTCCTAATGCAGAGGCTCTCAACATTTAGTGTTCAATTTTGGAGATGTGAGAAAAGAATATCGATTCTCAGACTTTCCAGAAATTCATGTGGTCCAAGGTAAGAGCCAAGAATGTGTTTTAATGAGCACATACTTAGCCATATTTTGGTATGTGTGCCACAGGCTATATTTGGAAATGGTCATCCTTATTAAATTAATGAAAGACTAAACACCCTCTGAACCAGGTCTCAGCCCAATGACAGTATCAGCCCAGTTTTGAGATCTTGTGCAATAGTGACTCTAAGAACTTGAAAGCCTTTAGTTCCACCTACAACACTCTGACTTATCTTACAGAGTGAAATAAAAGCCACAACATCTTGAAAATACATCATTTCAACTCTACTCCCTCTCACCCGCCCCCCAAAAAAAGTCCAGAAACTATGCTTGAAACCTAACCTCCTTACTCATGTGCTTCTCCTGACTTAGGTTTTTACTCACTGCCTTTCTATGTCCCTACAGAATTGATTACTGGGTGAACCATTCCTGACTGTCTCTGAAAGTTGATTTCTGTGTGTTTTATAGAGTTGGACGGGCCCATCAGGAGCCCCAGTGGCATTATACAGGTGGCTGCCTTGCGGGAGAGTTAGTGGGGATGTTTGAGAAAGTCCCACAGAGTAGAAAGGCTTCCTTTTTTTTTTTTTAGAAATACAGTATTAATGTAAACAGAACATTAGTAAGATCTTTTTTTTTCTCTTTGTTCAGCAAGATCGCATTTCAAAAAGAAGAAGAGGAAGAAGAAAGGAAGAAAGCAGAGACTTTCTGTCTCTTAGTGTGCAACAGAGATCTATGAAAACTAAGCCTTTCTGCGTTCCGGGCACAGCTACAGTCAGTGCGATGAAATGACAAAACATTGCCCACAGGGGTGCTTTCCAGCCTGCTGATTGGGTCACATTCTGGTGACAATGTGGAAGTGCCGCCCTCAAAGGAAGGCCTGGAAGGGTCTTTTCACAGCCTGGCTTGGATCGCAGGTCGTGGAGCTGAGATCAAACCTGTCTTGGGACATCTGAGACTCAGGCTGGGTGTGCTACCCTGTCGCCCCTGTTGTGGAGCCTGCCACAGCTCTGAACACCACCCAGTTCATCCGCTACCGCCTGCAGGAGGTGCAAGGTGGCCTGGGATTTCCTAAGCGAGGTGTCGTGACGGCTACGGAATTGCTGTGCCCCAGGGTGTGTGCATCCCATAAGTACGTCACAGCTCTGGAGAGGCCCGGAACTCTCTGTGCAGGAATCCCTGGATTCGAAGTCATTCGAAGCAGCCATAACGATCTTTTTGACTGTAAAGCAGAATCATGTGGTGACCAAAATCTGAACATCTCCAAGTGATACTAATGTGTGCCCCTGCCCCAAACAAGCCAGTGGTATCTGTAAGTTGTTCACATACTATTTTAACTGCACACCACGCATATTCACAGACCAATGAGACTGCTGAGATTATTAAATCAAAGAATCATCTTTTGCTTCTCGAACTAGATTATACAAAGCTCTAGGAGTCATTGGTGGGGAGCTACGGAAATCTATCAGTCCACAGGATTCAAGTATGCAACCATTTCCTATCACACCATATCTGCTGGAAAATTGAAGTAAAAATTAGTTTTTACATTAACAGCTAAGTATTATAGAGCAAGGCACAGAATTTGACTGAATTCTGTAATATAAAAGTAAGATTTCAAAGAAAATTCTTGCTTGGATTGTCCTCTTGGGGTTCTGTCTCATAAACATCTTAGAAATATGTTCATTCTCTTCTGCCATTCAGTGGGAATATCTAGAAAAATTGGGTAGCATTATATTTAGCTCATTTTTTTTTTTTTTTTTTGCCATTGAGGAAACTTAGGCCAAAGAGAGGAAGTCATTGGTTCAAAGTCAGCAATCAGCCAAGGTCAAAGCCAGGTCTAATTCTAGTGCCCCTAGTTTTGCTTTAATGATTTAGTCTCCCCTATTATAACATAAACTACATGAAAATAAAGTCTTCAGATTCCCTTAAGGCTCAAAATACAAATAATTCCAATAATCCCAGTGAAGGTATATCATTGATATCTCAGGTTTAGATGCTCGCCATGTCTTATCCTTTTCTTCATTATTTTATAGGAAAAGGGAGAGGCAGAATACAATGGAGATTTGGCGTGAACATGATTGCTTTACTATATTTTTATTTTGTTTTATTATTGAGGTAGCGTTGGTTTACAACGCTGTGTATGATTGAGGAGACTAGGCCCACACCTGCTCAGATGAATGTCACCACAGCATACCCACTACCAAAGCACCCTAAGCCCTTTACCGCAGACCACTGGGCTCCTCTGCCCCTTTTTCACACCCCATTGACACCCCATTCTGCAGTCAGATTTCTAGGGTGGTTTTTTTTTTTTTTGTCTAGTTTTGTCAGTTCCTTTGTTTAGTTTCTCTATATTTCACATATGATTGAAATCCCTCAGTGTTTGTCTTTGATCTCCTGACATTCCACTTAGCATCATCTGTGTGTGTGTGTGTGTGTGCGTGCACACGCACATTCAAATCTCACACGTGTCCATATAAATGTGGATGTGTCTAGGCTTCTGAGTTTGACAGGAGACAAGCAGCAGAGTGGGAAAAATCACAAACTAGGAGGAGAACCAAGCCCTGTATGCACATTTCCCTTTTTTACAAGTTTGCATACTACATAGCAGTTGCTCTAACCCAAGTGTTGCCTACCTAGCCTCAGTCCTTTCTTTGGAAAAATTCACGCCTTCCTAGCCTGGCCATCACTCATGTGAACATATAGTTAAACATCTTTCCACTTGCAGCTGCTTGAAATAATGGATTATGCCTTTGAACTTGCCAGTAAACTTCATGGTCCTGGTATAAATATCAAACTTGTCAAACTTGCTTTCCCAGGAAGCCCTATAATGAAAGGCTTATCTGTTTGGGGGGTAAGTTAATGCCTCAAATTTGCCTCAAAGCCAGATCCTGAGAAAATTTCGGTTGTAGAGCACTTCCTGCCAGCTATCAGGCTCATCTCTGGCCAGGCCCAGAGGCTGGTTTCACTAAAGTCTGGACTTGACCACTCTCCTGGCTTCCACAGAGCCTGGAGCTCTCCCTTACTCTGCTCTTCCTCCGATTACCCCATAACTTTTGAACCATCACATCAGAGAATCAAAGGGCTCCCTGTGCCAAGAGCTACCACCAAGACAAGAGACAGAGAGGATGAGGGTGTGAAGGGATTCTGAGCAGAGACCTACAGGGTGCTTGATGCTGCCAGGCTGAGTACGAAACATAATGCTCATCACCAGGTCCCAGGTAGCTGTGGGTGAGGGCCCAGGGCAATGGCTTAGAATCTTAATGAGGTATGTGTGAATATCTATATGGGGAGAGCGAGAGAGAGATGCTAAAACAAAGTCTCTGAATTCTAATAACAAAACCATTTCTCAGTGTCTGATTTCAGGGGGTCAGAGAGGAGTTTTGCAAGGGGAATTAGAGCAGAAATCTATTAATAGTAAGAAGAACTTTAGAGATACTGCCATTCAGTTCTCTCCCTTGCAATGGGAGATTTCTTTCTTTTTTTTAAAGATTTATTTATTTATGCATACAAGTTGGGGTACAGGCCAGAGGCGTGGGGCGGCGAGAGGGTTCACCAGAGACAGAGTGGGGAGCAGAACAGGCAGATCAGAAATCCACTGCTGAGGGGATCAGCGGGCGAGGCAAGAGAGGACTGCCGCGCCATGTGGGGATCTCCCTGGCTGGGCGTCGGGCTCACGTCGCCGCTGCTGACAGCTCCACAGCGCAGCGCTTAACCGCTGTGCCACCAGGGAGGCCTGCAATGGGAGATTTCTAAACCACCTCTCATAAGGCTCCTGCCTCCTCACGTGGGCTGCGGAGTCCTTAGCATCCCACACGGGGCCAGCCACTTGGGCCACGTTGAGGCTCCTCATGGGAAGGGCAGGGTTTTGCTTCTCCATAGGTAGTTGAGGAATGATGGCTAATGAGAACCTTCTGGCCTCCTGTAGACACAAAACCTGTTTCTACAGGATGCCCTAGAGAAAGGCCGTGGGATTTAAAATGCTCTAGACAACAGGAGAAAGTCAGGGAACAACTGCTGACAGTCAGCCAGGCCTCTGAACAAACGTTTCTACCTGGCCCCACTAATAAAGACCCCAGGCCTGCTTTTCTATTTTTTCCTTTTTCTTTTTTAACCACTTCTAGATCTGTGAGCAGCTGTATTGTAGTTAAATTTCAAAATACTCATTTGGCAGCTTTGTGCTGGGGTCCTATAATGTTTATAAAGCCCCCGGTGCTAGTTTGAAAGTGACATGCACAGATATGCACTTTAAAGGGGGCATAAAATGAACAAAATGCATTACCAAATGCAATATGCAGTATTAACCACATTCATATGAGTTTTGCATTTGCTCCAATAAACCAGTGGTGCCAGATGTAAAATTAGCCTGTAAAACTTTCCTCCACTTTAACCATCCCTGTTACTACTCTCAAATAGCAGTGTATAATGGTGGCATCTTTCTTAAAAAAAAGAGTTTAAAAGGGTGTATAATACATACCATACAGCATGGGTATATTTCTTATATATCATATGTGTGCAATATATTACATACATATGTATCCTAGCTACAATAATTCCAACTATTGAGAGAATTGAATGAGGTTTTCTCATTTCTAATTTGACTCAATTTATGTCAAATATCAAAAGGATTTTAAAGTCCAGTGATTCTGAAAATTGTCCCCCCTGGTTTGCCCCAATACGCCCCTCTTAGGAAAGAACTGATGTTTTGTGAAGGACGTCTGTGGTGTTTGTCCAGCTTACAGAATCCACTCTTGACTCTTCTGAAAGAATCAAGTGGATGTCTGAGCCACCTCCTCTATAAGCCCAGCAGGAAGGTGCCAGAAGTCAGACCTGGCTAAGCAGGTCACTTGGTCAGCACTGGCCTCAGTCATTTAGTCAGGGATGGACATGGAAACTGAATTGGGAGCAGGAGATGTAGGCCAGGCTCTTATTAGAATTTGGGGGGAGAGAATTTGTCTACCTCATTGAACCTGAGTTTCTAAGGATGCCTGCCTGTGGTTGATGAGGGACATATTCAGAGTAGATTCATCCCAAGAATGAAGCTGACTCAGAAGACCACAGAATTTAAAAATAGAGAAAAGTTAATCCCCCAGGATATTATTTGAGTAGCTGGCTCCAGGTGCGCCTGAAAACTATTCTTTTGTGGGCTATTCAGGAAAGTGATTTGTTAAATCCCTTTCTTGACCAAGTCAGTTGGAATTATATTTTCCTCTCTCACAACTGAAAGTGCAACGATGAACACATTTTTCTTTGGTGAGTTCCACTTAATTTTCTCTCAAATAATCTGTACGATAAATATTATTATCTTAATTTAACAGATTAAAAAACTAAGACTCAGAGGAAAAACTAACTTGCCCAAGACCACACAATTAGTAACTCCTGGGAGCAAAATCTAAGTTCACAACTAGGTTTTAATATACACTCAGACTTTTTAATGGCAGTGTCTTTAAGAGTATATAATTTTGTAAGGAGAAATACTTTAAGCAACTTACAAATAATTAAAACTTCAATTAAATGAAAGATTTAAGTGCACTTGTAGTGGAGGAACAAAAAAGTGAACTCCAAGGGAAAGAGCATCTGGAAGTTGATAAAGACTTGGAGAAAGCAACAAAGGGTGGCATTCCCGAGGGCACTGACTTAGCCCTCCCTCAAATTCACGAGGTGGATACTGCTATTCTCCTCACTGTACAGATGAGAAAACAGAAAAGCTGTCCAAAGCTATACCAACTTCCAGGTAGGTAGACCTCCACTTCTGATTCTCACCTTCATCTTTGTGGAAAAATAGAGAAGTTCCTCCATAGGCTATAGGACCATTTCTAATCAATATCTTTAATCGCTTGGGTAACAGCAGCATTCCTTTAGAATCCTAGTCTCTGGAATATGGTTTGACAAAACACATGATTGAATTATTTTATCTTTGCCACTTCAAAGCATCTTGCTATTTTATAGACATATAAAACAATTCTTTTGAACTATTCAGATGGGTAGAAATGATGATTATAGTAGCTCTCGTCACTAAGATGTTCATTAAGCAGAGGCTGAAAATCCTGGGATCTTCCGATTTCGGGAAGGTGCTCTCTTGCAACCTGACTGTCAGCAATGCTACTAGAACTTGATAATGGCAGACACAGTGCTAAAGATTCAGAGGCAGAGATTTCAATAATTACTGAAAACTTAGATAAGTTCTAAAAACAGGAGTATGGACAGGTGCATTTGTAGTTAGCAGTGATGTCTAAAGTGTCAGGAGGGACAGTGATGAGAGAAGGAGTCAAGGTCATCTGAAATACCTCCCTTTAAGCAATTTCGATTTGAGTGACCTCTTCTCTGTCCATTTCCAATGCTGATAGCTTGGAGGCAGCTGTAAAAGAGCTGTCTAGGCTGTTTAGAAAGTCCTTTATGACCTTACCCTAATTTCCCAGAAACACAGAGTTGACTTTCTTTTGTTAGGAAGGTCAGACAGAGAACATCTTAGAAGAGGATAAAAGGGGAGCTGGAGAATTGAAGGGGATGTAAATCTTTGAAAACCTTGCCACAAAGCTATCTCCATGTGCTAAGAATAATACCACATTCTCGATGCCTGCTACTTTCGGGTCTTTTATGTATAAATAGTAACTTTGCAGGACTTATGGGATGGTCATTTTTCACTGCTCTAGTGGGTTCTTCATGTCAGGTCAGCCCCCGATCTTGTCTCCCCTTCACATGACAGAAAAACCAGAACTGGCTTGTGCAAATGTTCATAATTGCATCATTGCGGGGGATGTGTGTGCCATACATGAAGAAACATTGAGACTTTTATAAATGTCCCATTTAGTAAATTAAATATTCTGTGACAAAGTCAACCTCTGTACAGGAAAATTGTTACTTCAGAAATGGAAATGAACTTTTCTTGACGACTCCTCTCAAAATTTGGACTAGCAACCAAGAGAGTCCTACTACTATTTTTGTCCTGAGAGATTTTTTCAAATCTGAGAAAATGCACTTCAACGTTCACAATTTATTTCTGTTAGATTAAGAACAGTCAACATAAATTTAAAACAAAAGAAAATGAGCAATGCTATCAGTTATTGAATCCAACAAAATTATTGTTCAATAAAACTTAAGTTAATTTCATAGGCCTTAATAGATCTAAAATATAATTTTATTCTCAGAAGTACAATTTTCATGTCACCTAGGAAATTATCTCATTATGTAAAGTGGGTTTCAAATGTTTACTTAAATAGGTCCAAATGTATTGTTGATTTTGTTTTTATTTCTATTTTCCCCCCTGCGGAAGTATTCACAGCCTGCATAGGAAAAATTCTTCTTGCCATCAAAACTTAGTATTTAGTAGGTCCACATTAGTGCAAACACTTCAAAACTATAACATAGGATGACATTTAGACACAGTTAGAAAAAGTAGACATGACTACCCTACATTATACCTGTGCAAGTGTTTGAGCATTCATATTTTAGTTCTCCTTCATTTATGTGGGTAATGGAGGACAGACTGTAATTGTATTCAGTGATACAGTGAACGACTGTAATTCATTTGGTGATGGTGTATTCAATCTTTAGGCCTTAGGTCATTAGCTGACCATTACTTGTTGGCGTTCTAAATGCTCACTATTCTTGTAATGGGTGATCGTACAGTCCTTGGAAGCCATGATTTTTTAATCTGAGTTTTAAGAATTTGCCTAATACTCTTAGAAAATAATGATTAATAAAGCCCTTTCCTACATAAAATAAATCAAGCATAGATAATTGTATTCATTTTAATAATCTGCCTTTATAATGGCTTTCCATAAAAGAAATCAAAAGTACTTAGATTTGATTACTAATAGGTATCTCTACTTAATATATTGCAGATAGTAAAAGGTAATTTCCTTTATTAAAAAAAAGCAGCATATGAATGTGAAACTGAGAATATCGAAGTAAATAACATAAAAATTAATTAATTCCTTTAAAATATTCATTGCTACCTATACTTTGGTTAGGGAATTTCCTGTGACTTTTTTTACTAGTTCTTCATTTATGCTAGCATGTATATTCAAAACTGTTTGTCTCTAGTCACAAAATGAATCATCAATCTAATAACAATTTTTCTGGAAAAAATCATCTTAAATATCCATTTTTGATTTATTAACCATAATAGTAAGCATCTGTTTAAATTATGACATAGACTATTTTTTCTGCATTATAATATTTGATTCTAGTCATATTTCATACTTAGTGTATTAATATTTGCTGAATCATTTTGGTTTTTGTCTTTATGCATAGCTTCAAAGTCACACTTTTTCCCCCTTAATCTCATGCTTGTCATTTTGATGTTTTTAGCATTTTTGAGTAATAAATGAAAACTAAATGAAAAATACAAAGATATATATTCTGCACTTCTATTTGGTAAACTCTGTTACAGTTTTAGAATTTTTTGTTCCCAATTGAATCATCTGTCACCTGTTTTTGAAAATACACAAGGTCTCTTAAAAGTCAGCCAGAAGAGATTGACAGCTGTTCAGCTCCTTTAAGCTGTCAATAGTCAAGAACGGATCATATTAGCTTCTCCTAGCTTTGAATATCCTGTGATTCTGTCCAAGAATTTTGGCAATTTCTACTATATTTAATTGCAGATAACCTCTGTACACATGATGCCTTTTCATTTTGATGCTATATCTTATTGTGATTTTGAAAACAGATTTAATTTGAAAAGTTGATTTTCTCTCTAGAGAAAATTCAACTTCATGTGGAGTCACCATTGCCAAAAATCTAATTAAGTGACAAGAGGAGGAAAGTCACCTCTAACACAGCTGATGTCACATATGGGCAGTCAAAGATCACTGCTTTACAATTACTCCCTGCCTGGCACATGGGGCAACCGGAGCCCAAAACCACCAATTGTAAAATGCTTAAAAAGAGAAAACCTGTACCATAGGGTCAACTATTTCTGCTTTCTGAAATTCTTTCAAACCCTCACATTTCTTTTTTTTTAATTCCATGAACAGTTCAAGGCCATTAAATCCTGGAAGAAGACTCCCTCTCCTACAACCTCCTCTAGTGAGTTTTATTTCACGCATATTATATATCTGACTTATTTATTCTATTAGATTGTAACTGTTGAAGCCTGCATGGAAGACTGTGTTTCCCCAGCCACATTTTGCCAGTTTTCTGCACCAACACATCCCTGCTTAGCTCTGAAGGCACCATTAAAGTCTATTCAGTGCAAGGGTATAGACTGTAGCACAGCTATATTTTGTCACACTCAACATCTTGCAGAGTTATCAAACACAGGGGTTAACAAGAGTTGTTCTAATCTTCAGCCCCCTCCACTATATTCCCAGGAAGAATCCACTTTCCTGACTTCAAACATATATCTAGCAAAGATGTTTTGGTGGAAAGAAGTTCCATTCTTGGATGAGAAGAAAGATCACGAAGAGAACAGGATTCATATTTCTATTTACAGTAACGCATAGCAAATGCTCAATTCGGTGTCTACTGAATGAAGCAATAAATTAAAATACGTATGTATAAGCCAATAATTTACCCCCAAATTTGGCAGCTTAGAATAACAAATATTAAATCAAAGTCTCTGTGGGTCAGAAAACTACATGGGTGCTTGTCTAGGTGCTTCTGGTTCCGGGCCCCTGCAGATGTCTCACTCAAGCTCTCCTCTGGGGCTACACTCAAAAGATTCAAGGGTGTTTGAAGGGTGGACCCCTCTCTCATAGGTGTGGTTACAGGCCAATTTCACTTGGTCTTGGGGCTCCAGTTTCTCACCGTGCCCTGGGGGATGCTCCCAGCCTGATGGACCACTGCCTCCAATATGTGTGACCCTAGGAGCAAAACAGAGACAAAGAGAGAGACAAGAAGCAGAGGAGGGGTCGGGAGATTTAAGGAGAAAGAGAGACAGAGAGGGAAACAAGAGAGAATCATAGTATTTTTATTTATAACCCAACAGCAGAAGTGACTTTCCACCATTTCTGCCAAATTCTGTTTCTTAAAAGGGAACAATAATTCCAGCTTACACTTAAGAAGAGAGGATTACACAAGAGTGTGGACATTGGAAGGAAGAAATTATCGAGGATCTTCCTAGAGGTTGCCTACCACAATAAGACACAACACTGACATCTGTCTTCTCTTTTCTATGCATTTTACTTAGGAATTAGATTTACTTATTCTGAATTCAATTATCCATATGCAAAGTGCTTTCTTATTTTTTAGTTATCCCTAAGATTTAAGGTTGAAAGTGTGCTCACTCATGTATCTGGTGGTTGGGCTTGGCTGCTATCTGATCTGACTGGGAGTGGAGATGGGGGCAGGTTAGGGCTGTTCCTGCAACAGCTCATCTCTGCTGTTCATGACTCCTCAGCCTCCAGTAGACTAGACTGAGATTCTTCATGTGGGAGTCTCAAGGCAGTGTTCCACTAAGGTGAGAGCAGAAACCACAGAGTTCTCAGAGTCTAGGCTTGGGACTGTAACAGGGCCACTTCTGCTGCACTACCCCAGTGGAAGCAAGACATGAAGCTTTGTTATTCAAAAAATGAAAAAAAAAAAAAAGAAGCCCATATCCATTGAAATAGGCATTCAGATAATGATGGGCAGAATTTCAGTTTATTAGGCAATCTACCATACTTTTCCCTGCAGTCACAATATTCCATATCTCTTGTACATGAAAAACTATTCATCCTCTCCCATGTCATTTCATGATCGCATCAAGCTTCAAATCCATGATTCTGGATTCCAATAAGCCTGCCTACAAAACCCTTGGGCATATCTCTTAGTCTAAAGACTTATGACTTTAATTCATCAGTTACCTGCATGGCCAGCATACATGGTGAGCTAATGATAAGCTAATTGCTGTAAGCGCTCTTGTCCAAAAGCAGAGAAATGGAAGGGAATGTCCATGAGTATGGATAGACAAGGCAGCCTTACTAGCATGCGTGTTGGTACTGGTTGCTGACTGGACCAATTTTTCCAAGTGACTACTCTCAGTAGCCCATTGGGCTTCCTTACACCATGGTTGCTGTGTCAGAGAGACTGAGAGAGAAAACAGTAACATCTCTACAGGTTCAGATTCCAAAACCAAGTATTACCATTTCTATCACATTCTGTTGGTCTGTGAAAGTCACAGGGCAAATCTAAATTTAAAGAGCTGGAAGAGATTGGGAAGCATCATTGCCTTCATCTTTTTAAATTGTTGACCATGGGATGCTACTGGCTTTTTCTGCTACAGTTCAATGACTACACCAAGAAATGAAATTTAAACTTTATCATAGAAATTTCCAGCAACAAACCAGTATGTTTTTTCATGCTATTTCTATGTTTAAATTAGTTCAAGCTTCTTCTCCTCTGAAGAATCACATGTGCAAAGGATAGGATGGAAGCATTTCAGAATGTATAACGGAAAGAAAGAGTAGGAAATGAGTATTTTTCTCTCTTAACCATCCTATCTACCCAGGGATTTGTCAATGGATTTTAAAAAGAGGATGCTTTAGACTCAGAGGTGTGGGAACAGAAGAAATGAATAATCCACCAGAAATGGATGACTGTAATTTATACATCAAAACAAATAAATGTGGCTTAGCATCGCAAATCTGAAAGAACTGTCGTGTAGGATAACGAGCTTCCCTGCTTGATGTGTTTGTTCAGGTTTGTTAGTGATTATTACTGAAGACGGGAATCACAACTACAATACCCTCTTGATAGTATGAATGTTAACCAGTGACTTCTGCTTTTATACAAATACTTTACATGATGATTAGCAAAAAATTCAAATACTTAGTGATACTCAGTGCAATGAGCAGAAGAAATTCCAGTGTTGCAATTACTTGTAGTTATCAATTAGAAGGAATCATTTGATATAATAACATTTAAAAAATCAAGGCACAAAAGAGAACTATTATGTTCTTTTTATACTACATTTTCCCCTCAAATTTTAAACAATTCCTTGAGTACAGCTCAGTGTGAAGGAGGGAAAAAAAAACTTCCTACTTCAATTGTTCCATTTGCTTTTATTAACTGAAATATCAATACAATAGAAACAACTAGAATATTCTTATAGTTGCCACATTTCTTGATATCTTGGAATTACCCACCGTGCATTCATGCCTGAAAATAGCTCTTAAAGAGAATACCTAAGAACACAGAACAGCTAATGGAGTGTGGGGAAATTATTCTTCCTAGGGTTAGGAAAGCCTAGAACTAATTGAAGAGGAGCAAATTCAAATAACATGGAAGGTTTACCCTCTCCATAGCACATTGTCACCCCCTGGGCAGTAGATTTTCCTGGGAGAGAATGGGAAAAGCATTCAGCAAGATCTGGGAGCTCTAACCTGTTGTATAACTTTACAAGAACAGAGCTTTCTTCCTGGTAAAAAACTAAGTGGTTATTCAGAGCGTGGCTTCCATTTTAGGTGAGAAAAGAACAGACAAGCAGAACATGGCTGAAGGTCATGAGCAAGTTAACACTGAAGTAGCCAGCAAGTACAAACCCTTTCCCATTCCAGCTTTCCCTCCCACCCCACCCTCATTGTACACCAGCTCCCCTGAATTCCTCAGCTGTCTTTATATCCAGCTGTTCTAACAGTCTTTCACAGCTTCCCGGATCTGAGCTAGAAAACCTTCCTGCAGGCAGTCTTCTGGGTCAGTCCATCCCACTCCTCTGCTTTTATCTCTGCCATCCTCTCAAAACATGAGAATTTATGAACTTGATGACAAAGTAATTCCTTTAAAAATGCAGACGGGTATAGATTTATACCCCTCTGTCTTTCTAGCAAGCAGAAACATGCCAGTGACAGTTGACAGTCCCTCCACGGATTTGCAGCTTGCTTCTGTAGCTAGCCACAGACAGCCACGTTTGGGATGTGGAAGCAGACGTTTGGGAAGCGGAAGCCCTTCTCTGTTTCTCCTTTGAGAACACTGTTGCTGGCTCTTAACTGTTTCCCCTTCCTTTCCTCCTTTACCCCTATCTGGCTTTCTTTCTATTCATTTGATGTTGGTTGCTTACCTGCTATGTGTACTAGGAAGGAGAGATTCTGTTTGTGGGTTTAGAACTCCAGCTGGATAGACATCTGTAAGAGGTCTGGGCTCACCCTTCAGGTTCAAATCCAGGCTGAGTCTCCTACTTGCAATGCAAATAATAGTACTATCTCTGTGGGCTGTTGTGAAGACTGAACACATATAAAAAAGCTTTAACGGGACCTATTAAAAAGTTAGTTATTCTAATTGGCCTGTAAATAATTAACCTCTAAATTTAGATAATCCCTAGGGCTAAGGAAGGAGACAGACCTGAGCTGAGTACACTGCTACCTGAGATTAGAACACTAAAGAACAAAGTGATCATTAATTTGGCTGATTTCACCTAGAAGTAAAGAAATAGTTTTTTGCTCTTAGTGAATATGGGAACATGAGATAGAAATTCAGGTGAGTTATAATAATCACTTGTTCAATGAAAGTATTGTTATCTCAGTGTGTGAATGATGAAAATATCACACCCACTACCTGTGTAATCACAACAGAGTACAGCAAGACTAACTCCAGGATAGAATGCTATTGTGGGGAAGGTACCTCTTCGTTGAAAACAAAGAAGGCTATGCAAAGATGTCTGGCAACTGAGCGAGACAGAGTACTCCTTTCGTTCAGGTCAAGAAGTGAACAAGAGATTGGCAGCCTCCAAGGTGACTTACTTCAGCAGGCCTGGAAGGAGATCTGTAAAGGAACTAAGTTTGGACAGGTAAGAAACCTGATTGCCAAGGAGTTTGTAAAGTCCCCTGAAAGAGTTAGAACCCAATGAAGATAGCAACAGGGAGTCTTAATGGGCTTTAACAGGAGATTGATAAAGCTACTTTAACTTTAAATATCTAATTTTTATTTTTTAACCATTTCCTTTTCCCAGAGGAAAACTGCACATTTCTGGGTAAAGGATGAGGAGAGACACACAATTAGAGAAAGAAGGAGAGATTCAGAGCCATAAACAGAAGGGTTTCTGTGATTTTCTTTCTTTTCTTTAATGAAAAGAACACAACTCTTTTCTGTCTTTTTTTTTTTTTAATTTCCAGCCCTACTCAATCAGTGATTTCTGTGGAAAGGCAAGCATCTTTCAATTTTTAGAACTTCCAAGGGAGCCATTGCCAAAAAGAACTGAGAAAAAACTCAAGTCCTCAATAAAAGAATGTCTTGGTAAAGAAAGAAGAGGGAAGCATTCTAACTGTATTCCCCAATGAAACATTCTCTTCCAGCTTGGACTAGCTTTGCATTCTCTCTTATCCTTCTTCCCCAGAATACACACTTGTATTACTCTCCTAAAGGAAGCATCTGTAAAGCATTTGGTTACCAGGAGATTAAAACACATTGAGTCAAGTGATTGCCAAACAGCTTTATTTTTGCTCTCAAATTCTATCAGAAGACCTTGTGATCATTGTGTAAGAATGAAGAGAAACAGAAGGATTTAGGACCAAAAATGAAGCTGTCTCTTAATCCTTGAGCCACTTCTTACCTCAATTTTTAAAATACACTAGTAAGAGATGGAAATGGATCCCTTTAGAAAGGGCTCAAGTGATTTGGGACATATGGGGATGTGGAAATGGGTATTCAAAACATATCTGTTCAGTTTACATTTCATATTCTTTTCAAAAGACAGAAGGAAAAAAATTGAGAGTAGAACATTCAGGCATAATCAATAATTGTAGAGTTTTATTACCAAATTTGTGTGTCTCAGAAAGTGTGGAAACCCATGAGCAGGAAGAAGAGGAAACCAGGAGCCTCTTTCCTCCCCAACACACTCCCTCCTGTCCGCACTCCCTGTCACCACTGATAGCAGCGAAGGGTCCTCATTGCATCCAGGCGGAGACCCATGAACATCTATCGTGTTACACTGAATACTCGTTTAAAGTGTGAAGAATGCCACTGGCTTTATCTTAATGATCTTATTTATTCTTTATTGAGCATATATAAAATTATCTTTAATGTCTACTTGCCCATTTGTTTACCTATTTGCAAAAACGCACAAAGTCTCCAGTTTAGCCAATCCCTCCCTTAATTTTACCATCAAGTCTGACATTACTCAACCTTAGATTTCCAATTATAATTGTTATAAGGTGTCTAACCCTCACTGCACTCTGTGGTAAACACTTGCAAGGGATTAAAGGGTGTTCCAATTAGCCAGATTACATACTTTACTTATGTTAAAATTTTTTTAAAGATTTATTTATTTATGCATATAGGCTGGGGTGTAGGCCAGAGGTGGGGGGTGAGAGGATTCACCAGAGACAGAGTGAGGAGCAGAACAAGCAGATCGACTGAAGTACACTGCTGAGGGGAGCAGTGGGAGAGGCAGGAGAGGTCTGCTGCGCCATGTGGGATTCTCCCTGGCCGGGGATTGAGCTCATGCTGCAGTGGCTCTGGATACCTTCATAGTGTTGCGCTTAACCCATTGTGCCACCAGGGAGGTCCTACTTATGTTAAAATTGAAGAGAAATGTCTACTTTGCAAAATTTATTTTCTTCCTTCTCTCTATTCTGCAGACATAATGTTACATGGACTATCAATGTAACCAATGTAGCAACAGATAAACATTCTCTGAACAAGAGAAGAACTTGAAACCCTACCCCATCAGCCTTGAAACCCTCACCTTTTATTGAGGGACTTTCTTGCAGTCTAAAACAATTCTGCAGAAACTTGGGACCCACAGGGGACTAATCTGTTTCAGTCCACGCATTCTGCTACTGAAGAATCTGAGACCCAGAGAAGCAATTTTGTGCACATCATGGAGTGGTATCTGCCACAACTAAGACTTGACCAGGGAGTTTGAATACCAAACCCTGGCTCTTCCAAGGACCGGGTAAGGGAGATGGGTAGGTAGGTAGGTAGATGATTGATAAGATATAGATAGATAGGTAGATAGGTAGGTAGGTAGACAGATAGATGATAGATAGATAGATAGATAGATAGATAGATAGATAGATAGATATAATATATATTTAACTTATTCTAATTCTTTCCCTCCCTCAAGTCATGCTGTGAGCCTGATGTAAGCTCTTTATTAATCAAATGGGCATACCTAGCAAGTCAGAACAGAGGTGAGTAAAGCATTAGCATATCGGGGATTTCAGATTGAAGTAAAAAGCAAAGGTACAGAATAATGGAATGGGAGATTGAAACTTAAGGGAGGTGATGGACTAATTGCAAAAATTATCTACCCACACTTCTCAGAATATTAATAGCATTATTTAGATTCCTGAAGATTTATTACATTCCAAATAAAATAGGTACTGAAATATTATACTGCTGAGTCTGAGCTCCATCTTTGTAATATATAATTATACTATTCTATCCAAAATAATGAAGCTGGCAATTACACCAAGCATATCCATATCCAAAAAATAAATATAAAACATTTTTGTCGAGTGTACATGCCTTTTGGATAACTTAGCTATTTTTGGATTATTTTCACATTGTATATCCTCATTAGCACTAATAGTCAAGGATTAATGATGGGATTAGCTAAAGGGAGGATATCATATGTCAAAATAAATTCTCTCCATGTTTGTAACAATGAACACATTTAAATGTTAACACATTGAAAAATAGAAATTATAGAAAGCCACAAATTACACTTTACCGAGAGAGAGAGAGAGAGAGAGAGAGAGAGAGAGAGAGAGAGAGAGAGATTGAGAGAGAGAATGTAAATTCTCATATTTTACACATCTCAATCTAAGGGCTTGAAAAAAGAAGTCAGCTACAAACATTTTTTAAAACTCAATTTTAAAACATGGTACTATAAATTATTTTTCCCCCCTATTGTCTTATCTAATATCTTTAGGTGTCACAATTGTAGACGGTTTGCGATCACCATGGCACCACTTGGAAATTCATTTGTATTATTACTCTCAGGGCCATGTGTTTTGGATTTTCAGGAAGAGTTCTGACTTCTGGGGTTGTCCTGATTGCCAATATCCTGTCCTGTTATTAAGCCATGTGTTCCATGAATTTTCACAATTTTTGGTAAAGAAAATATTCACCATGATCCCAGTTAAGTTGTTCTGAAATGGGTCATCATTCCTGTTCTCCCATCTTGATGTCCACTCAAGCAGAGTTTATTCCAAAATGTGGATGCCTCCCCTGGGAAAGGGAGGGGGACAACCTCAACATTCCAAACTTTGAGGGGGCTACAACACATCCCCTTCAAGCTATAACTACCTCCGAGACGCAGAATTCCTCAGGGCAATAAGAGACAAGCAGAGTCATTTTCTAACCAATGTTTTCCCTGGCCCACGGAAAGTTGTCAGGATGGCTTTGGGTTTTCACTAACCCAAAATCCTGAGATGGTGTTAGAAGACATTTGGGTTCTTCCCTAGGGGAGGCTTATTAGTGCTTCCCTCCTTCCACTCTCCAACTAAAATTGCATAACACAGTTATAGATTCCAGCTCTCTGGTTTGATGAATGTAGTGCAGATGGAAAGCATAAGAGAGGTCAGAGTCAGTTGCCATTGGGCTAAGGGTTTCCTATTTTCATGCAAGTGAGAAAGAGGACTCAAAATACAAAACTATTGTTCATGCGAAACCAATGTTAAACTAACAAAACTTCTTTAATAAATAACAGAACATGTCAATGGCAAGAGTCTCATCTAGCGGTTCATATGACTTTAAATACTGTTCTGTCACCCACATGTCATAAGCAAGATCAATAGATGTGAAAAACTGTGGCATCTGGTTTTCTTAATGTGTGTGTGACTGTCTTGAATCCATTTAAAAACTAACATTTATGTTGACTGTAAGTAAATGAATTAAAATATACAACAATCATTATTTAAATTCATTTCTTCATAAAGTTCGCATGAAAACATGAGAGGGAATCAAAAATGCCAAGTTTCAAGCGCTTACTTGGAGTATTTTCCAGTTGTTTCGATCTGGTTTGGTCTTGACGTATCACTAGATCCTGGAGTGGCAGTGCCATTGGATGGTGTCCTGGTGGGGGATCTGGCCCTTTCTCCATACTTTAGACATGCTCACTGCTCCCTTAGTTGCTATGGAAGTCTCAGGTACCCATTTAATAAGCTTGCCCAAATTGCCTCATGAGCCAAACACCCTGAGACCTTTAAGCAGGATTTATCTTGGACTGTGTCTATGCAGCTGGTTACACAGCTGGGGAACTGGACGAAACAACAGTCAATCAATTCATTTTGCCCATTTTCATGATTACTAGTAATTGCTCCAGCTGCACTGATATGTGGTGATCAATATTCATTGTAAAGATGCAAAAATGGATAGCACGGATGTCCCTTTGTCTTTTCTTTTCACACATGTTGACCTGACCATACACATACAGAATAATTCATTCAAACAACAGCACCTAGCTTCGAGTTCTTCCATTGCAGAATGCTGCAGTAGCAAATGATTATTAAAACTGGAACAAAGCAAAAGCCTTTAGCAACTGGGTGTCTTAATTAGTGCAAAGAATAGTTTGGGGGGGAGGTTGATGGATAGATGAAGAGGATGGCAAAATGCCAGTGTTTCCGCATCTGCAGCATTTAGTTGCTCAAAGTTGCACCCCCCTGGGGTCAGTTGAGTCTATGAACTGACCCAAAAGGGAAAGTTGGAATTCTAAGAAGATAACTAAGAAAATGAGTTCCAAGGAGAAATCCAAGGAATCCCAAATACTATAGGACAAAAAAAAAAAAAAAAATGCCTGTTCATCTTTATACTTGGGTTTCCTTCCAGCTACACCCCAGAGGGACACGGCTTTGTGTTTCTGTCATCCATATCGATTAAATTCCTAAGAGCTGGTTCTGGTTCTATGAGATACCAGTCTCTACAATTTGGAAGCCTGATGAGGCCATTGTCAGACCACCCAGAATTTTTTTTCTTTTTTTGGCCCAAAAGAGAAAGCTCTCTCATTTGGCATCTCAAAACAAAACTCAATCTTATTTAAAAACTCTTGGATGCAGATATTGGTTTATAATGATGTACACCTGAGACCTACAGAATATGCTAATGCAACAGTATGTCGATAAAAATTAAAAATCAAGAAAGAACTCTTGGGTATGATAGATGAGAAACTAAAGTCCTAAGAGAAGATTTTTAAAACTTAGATGCAGGGGAGAATGAATGAATGAGAACATAAGAGTGATAGAGTGTGGGCTTCTCTGAAGGACATGCAGCTAAAACTCCTTTCAAAAATAAACCATGGATCTCTGTCAAATTATTATTATTGTTGTTGTTGTTTTTGGGATAGCCCCCAAATTCCTAGCCATAGTAAAAATCTCCTTTTTTCTAAATTGCATTCACTTTCCAACATTTTGCTGCCAAGATGCTTTTTGTCCCCCTAACTGAGTCAAGTGCCCATCAGTATCAAGTCTAGGTTTTAACTTTTACCTCATCTCAGTGTATGTTCTAAGACAATCATGCTATTACCCTCGACTTCAGCTATTTTATTATAACAAAGGTTAAGCCTGTTCTTCTCCAGATGCTGGGAGAGCTTAGAACAGAAATTGCTTATAAGGTGAAGGGATAGTAATTCATTTTGTGTGAAGAGCTCTTGAGACGTGGCTCTTTCCCACTCCATCTCCTCTCCTCTTCATAATGGAAATTTTCTCTTGCCATAGAAGGGAGGCCGCAGAACACCAGTTATTTTCAGCAAGTGGTTATCCAATTCAATTTAACGAGCACACATTTGATGGTAAGAGAAATGAATAATATTTTCTTACGACTTGCTTTCATATTCATAATTGCATTTTAATTCTCACTAAACCTTATAACCTAAGTTATTAGACAATACTCTGTAATTCTTATGCCCACAATTTTCAGGTGTTAATGACAAGGTGGACCCAGGTGCTGCCTGTCACATTTTCTTTAGTTGATGTTTTCTAAAAAGCCAATGTTTGGCACCAGTCAAAGCCAAAAGAGGAGCAGTAGGCCTCAGCCAAGGGGCTTGGGCAGAGGGATGGGGTAGGAATGGCAGCTGGGCAGGAGTCCCGGCCTACTCTGGCGGTGCGGGGCAGACGGGTCCATTCCTCAGCTCTAAAACAAAGTTGTCTGCCCAAGGGATCCAGGGCTTCCTTCCAGCTCTGTGATTCTTTGGCATTGACAGGGAGCATCATTGAAATTCTAGGAACGGGATTTTCAAATTATTTCAAATGCTGATCATATTTCATTTTTAAAACTTCCTAAAAATTACAAAATTTTTAAAGAACTTAAATTAATTTTTAAGCATTATCCTGGAGGACTCCCATCGTGTCTAAGCTTTTGGTTTCATGTAACCCCAGCTGGGGCAATATTAAGAAAATGGGGAGGTGGAGCTGTGTATGCCACTGGTATGGCAAGGTCTTTTGGCTGGAAAAATCTTATTTTCATCAACATGGGAGGCAGGGTACTTATTCTGTGTGAAACAAAAACACTTAGGATTTCATTTGATGTACTTATTTAATTCTTTAGGCAATTCTCTGATGGGCAAATTAATATTCCCATTTTATACGGCGGGAAACAAATTACAAGAATTTACTTGGCCAAAGTCACGCTACTGATGAGCAGAGGATCCAAGGCTCACACTTGTGAGTGACCGATTCCAAAGTCAATGTTCCTCGTGACTGTCTAAGACTGCCTGCGCAGAAGTCAAGTGTTGCAATGCATGAGGTTGTGTGCACCACAGACATGTGCACACAGAAAATGTGTCTACATCAAAGTTAATCATGCTTCTTGGAGAAATGAAGTGCGTAGATCAAACATGCGAGAGTGGTTCTAGGGGTGACCTGCCCCACACTGGTTCCAAAGAATTTGAACCTAGTTCTGTGAACAAAAATCTGGCCCCCAGCTGCCAGTGAGTCATTCCAGGTCAGCCTTGCTGGCCAAACCCTGCTGAGTAGCTGCCAATTTCTGGTTTCTATCCTGTGTTATTGTTTCACACCTGTACCTCTACGCATAGAACACAGGGAGGCAAGGGGTAGATGCAGTGCATTTGAACATATCTGCCGTACGTGGGGAGCAACAGAATATTGTAGGACAGTGAACAGAATGTGAAATGTGTCACTTTAAGAGGGTTCCTGGCAGATGGTCAATTGTCTTTACAATCTAGTGACTTCACTAAAATAGGTGCTCCTATACAAATGAAACCACCTATTGAATTGAAAAATGGGATTTTCTTGAGAATAGTACAACTGCACAAAATATCTCATTACGCAAGTGACCTTTCAACAGTTGATAACTTGAGTAACTAAAGCAGGAGGCTCAGACTGACTTTAAATGCTACAGCATTGCCTCCAAGCTCCCCTAGTATTTACTTCCTATCATGAGCAGACAGAAGCCATGGAAGAAACAGGAACATATCTATCTTTCTGTCTTGTGACTCAGCTACCATTTCTTTTTTTGAAGAAGAAAGTCTTGTTTCATTTGGAAGTTATTACTCCTTAGATGACCAAATCCTGCCCCTAGATGCCTAATATTTACTTTGTCTTTGAAGCATAATAGTTAAAGTGATTTCTCCATCTACATGATTTTTTTAAATTTCTTAAACCCTGTCTGGTTATGACAGAGACCAAGTTTCCACAATGTAAATGTGCCTCATTAATCAACTCTATTATTTGGGGGAGTAATGAACATTTTGCTATTTGACATCTGGAAGTGATTTACAGTAACAGAAACAGGAATTCCTAGTTTACAAAAGTGCACATGTATGATTTGATTTCTTTATATATTTTTTTTCTGCTGCTTTCTTGGCCAAAAAAATAAAAAAATAAAAAAATAAGTAGGAGCAAGGGAGCTATCTGAATGGGGTTAGACTGTAAACTGCATGTAGATTTATAACTAACTAATCAGCTTAGAGCAAAATGTTGTGTGAGCTATGTAATGTGTAAAATCTGGTGTTTATGTAGCTCTCAGGCTGGCTCAATACCAGTGACTAGTGAGTGATATCTAAACATAAAATAATTTCTACATAAACTGTGGTTTTATAAAAATGTAAGCACTATATTTTTGTGTAGTCTGAAAGAAGGTATTCTTTGAAATAGATTATTAGTATAGGGCATGATTCCACCTACTGTATTTTTGTGAATTTTTCTTTTTTTCTTTTTTTTTTTTTTTTGAAGACTGATTAGGGACTTGGGCCTTTACCAAAAAGTCAACATGTACTTATAAAAATCTTGATATGCAATATACTAACTAAAATGAAGCATACAGTTTACTTCAAGTCTGCTGTGCTACCGTGCAATGAAAGCTTGAAATGAACCCATAATCATTAAGCATGTGCAGCCTCCAACTACACCATTAGTGTACAGGCAGCTTTATGGTAGTATTACCTTACAAACAACGCCGATGCTATGTTAGTGATTAAATATATATGAAAAAAATCACTGGGCTGCAGGCCGAAAGAAAAATGAGATTAGAAAGGATTTTCAAATCATGGGAATTAAGCATTAATGGGTGGTTGTTTAGATTTAAGAAATGCAATACTCTCTTCTACAGTGGACTATGAAATTAGGTATTTATCCCTTTTAACAAATTCCACATGTAATAAACGGACATATCCATGGAGCAGTTATGACACCCTGACTGAAGAGCATGTCCAAGGCTGCTTTGCATATTCAGACCACCTCACCACCTCCTGTCAGAGTCACTTTGAGTTGTTCAAAGGGGTCTTGACATCTAAGAGGGGCCAATGGAAAACAGAAGGTGAAAGTCAGGTGGTTGAGTGGCATTGGCGAACCACCCAGATGCAACCACCCAGAATTTGAGGCTAGCGGGCAAATCCAGCCTTTCTCTTAGTTTCCTGTCCACAACCTATTGAATGGAGTCCAAGCTGACAAGACAAGACACTTTCTGGGGATCAGTGAACTGGAAAGAGAATGGTTTCCTGTGACATCATGTGTGACTCTTCCTGTTGCAAATGACAGAATCCCTCCGAAAAATGGTTTAAGGAAAGAAACGTGCTGTCTCGCCCCATGAAGAGTCAGGTGCATAGGTAGCTTCAGGTGAAATGGGGTGTAAGATTGATACATTTTCATGTTAGGTCAGTTTTGTGCCATCAATTCTGTTATCATCTGTGCTGACTTCCTCTTGACCCTTGGTGTAGAAATTCTTGATAGTCGCAGGTTTATATGCAGTACACACTTCAGACACAGGCACACTTTCATTGCTGTCGTGTGTGTGTGTGTGTGTGTGTGTGTTTGTGGGTCCAAATATCACCAACCCCAGAAAAAGAACTTGATTGACGTCCATCACTTGCAGTTCCGAAATGGGGCTGGCACAGTACAAACTCTAACCTAGACATTTGTTCTCTCTCTCTCTGTTCTAATTCTCTCCAGACCCCCGAGGAAATGCTACTAGCTACTAGAAGATTCTTCCAAAAGTTGTGAGATCTGTGGGCTGCCAGGCTGCTGCTTTGGAGTGCAGGGGCTATGTGAGAGTAGAAGTAATTAGTTAAGAGAAAGAAAAATTATTAACTTCTCGAATCCTCTAAGAAAGAGTAATGCAAAACTTCTCCCATAATGAGATATCTTTTTCAGTGTCTATGTCCTTGCTTCTCTGGGTCTTCCAATCCATAGCTCCGGGAGAATACACCACTTAATATACTATTTACAATAATTGGACATAGTGACTGAGAAATATTTTGCTATATTAAGCAATTCATTTATTCTTATATTTGTACATATTTAGGTAGAGATAAAGTATGATACAATTACTGTATATTGGCAACAGGGTGGACTTTGAATATTAAGTGGCAAGTTAATTTGATTTTATGGGAATATCTGATAAGATTTAATTGTTTCAAAAAATTAAATAAAATTAGCTCCATTAAATACTCATTTAAAAACTGGGTACCCATTAATTATAATTCATTGGTTGTCCTTTAATTTTGATAATTTTTGAATATTCAGGAAAAAATGGGAAATATAGTAAAAATTATTCACTTTCTCATTTTAAAATGTACTTTTATATTTTAGTGAAAATATACTCTGTAAAATAAAATACACATTAATAAATTTTGATGAAAGCATACTTTGGGTATGGTTAGATTTTACTCTTGCCCTTTCAAATTATTGAGGATAATTTGAAAAAAAAAGTCTAGCTAGGAAATCAGTAGCACTACATATATTTAAAATTTTATTACTGTGAAAGAATATTAGTCAAATTAGGGAACTTGAATATTTTATTTAATCATTTATTATGTTGAGGTATAACTTTCAAATTCTATTGTGTGAATCTCCATTTGTATTTTAATCCAGTCACTATTGTAGATATTCAAGGAGGTTCTGCTCACACAACTTCAACACCACATCCAGCAGAAGATGAGACCCTAAAAGGAGTGGAAGCAGCTTTGCTTAAAGTGGAATTGAGTTTTATTTGTGCTAATTGACCCTCTTAGTCCAATTTCATCATTAATTTATGCCTGCTGAAGTGAGGGAATGAGTGAACCAACAGGTTTAGAGATTCTTAGGTCCTACATACTGGGAAAAATGTAAGTTTCCAATATATGACTTTAAATATTAAACTTTGTTTTGAGTCACCATTTGGAAAAAATTATTTTTGGGTAAAGATGCTCTGGGTTTTATTGTGCAAAGGTGAACACACAGATTAAGAATGGAAAATAAGTGATGTGTCCACAACCCAATGGTTTCACTCACAACTTTCTCTACAGTTCATTCAGTTCATTCCCCGCTTAAAACCTTGCCTACTCATGTGTAGACACAGCACCAACAGCTAGATAGATGCTTGCCTCACTGCACACACGATCAGATCATTTCTAAATGTAAAAAAGGATAATCATCATTTAGCAAGAAGACCCAGCAGATATCTGATCTTAAGGAGTATGCAATTAAGACAGTTCAAAGGGCTCAATATGAAGTAGAAACTTACTAACAATTACAACACCATATTACATTTTCAGAAGTTTTGTGTATTTCAAAATGCTCTGATATCCATCATCCTATTTGATGACTAACTTGGACAATGTGGTCAACCAAATTGACTTGTCCTTTTCAATAAAAGGATAAAGTTGTCCAAAGCAAGATGGTGAGAGTTTTCCTTAATTTGCCCTACAATTCCAAAGTTTTTAACTTTCTGAATGTGAATGTTTTGATCTACATTGATGTGATGCAATGAATGTATACCAGGAATGTATGTGATTTTAACAACAATCTTATGTTATTTATCTCAGATACATATAACCAGCCATGATCTTCTTTAATTAAGAGACAAATATGTATACTTAAACAGAAAAACTGAGCCAGAAATAGAGAAATAATAATGAGTTTCCCAATTACACAAAGGTTTCTTATTTTTTCTTTCAAAAAGGAATCATTTCCATTTCCACTTTGCAGAATTGATCAAATTAATCAAAATTGATCATTAACTCATTGCATCAAAACATTTGTTGTGTTTGGTCTTTTTTTCTTTGTCATTTCTAACATATCTGAAGATGGAAGTTTCAAAGAGCCTTAAAAAGGACAACTTACTAGAAGTTTTCAGTATTGATAGTGACAAAGGTCTTGGGATCATTATGACTAACATAAGTCTTGAAGTGTGATAGGTGATCATATTGAATTCTATGACTTCCGAATTTCCCAAGGAACATATTTACTCAACAACCAGAAGTGGTTATAAATCTTCAAGGTAGCTGGGTTATATGTTTATATCCTTCAGAATAAAATGAGCTTCTACATTTATAAAAGGTTGCTTCTTTGAAGGGAAAACTCACTTGGACCCATTGATTCATTATTATTTCCCTCAAGCAAGGATTGTTGAGCTGCATTCCCTTTGACAAAGAATACCTTTCTCAATTAAGTGATACAAGCTATAAACTAGGTCAATAAGAAGACAATCTGTTATATAAGGGCCTTATTTTTCTCATGTCCTAATGCCAATCTTGAGAGAAAAAGATTTTGGTTAACACCACCACATAATGTTTTGTTGAAGATGAAACTTATTTTTTATGGATTTTTAAGTTCATATACACCTAAAGGCTCCTTCCAACTCATCTTATACCTCCCTTTTCACCATACAAAACAAAGGGTTTTGGAGATGCTTTCAGGCTTCACACCCAGAATGGGCTGTCAACCATTTAGTCCTACAATACAGTTGACCAACTACCAACATGATTTTTAGGTGAATGGAATTTCTTTTTGTCTTAGGAGTCAAATGTCTGTGTTAGAACAACAGTAAGGGGCAGACTCTGAGCCAGTGAATCAGATGCTGAATGAACTCTATCCTCTGATCACTTTAGACACTTCACTCCCTTTCTTCATGTTACCAGATCTCAGGAGCCGAAAACTACAAGTCCCAGCATGCCAGGAACCTAACTTCCTAAACAGGGTGATGCTGGTAACTACGGCAGAGCTAAGCAGTCATGCTTGGCTTATAACTGAATACATGTGGGTAGTGACTTGATTGCTCTGTTTGACTCTTTTGCCCTCATACTCCTGAAATGAGAGACACTTAGAAGAGAGACTTGGAGGGGAGATATCATGTGGGTGAGAGGTACATGGAAAGGTTACTCCTGAGACTTTAGAGTTTTGGGAGAGACAATGGCAGTCCTTATCTTGATACTGTGATGGGTTATATGGTACATTTTTAATTATATGATACATTATATAGTCCCAGCTCTTGAGAACCTGTCTAACCCCTTTCTGGAGGTTCCCCAACAGAAGATACCATAGACTTGTGGCAAGTTTTCAGGTCTCAGCTGTCCCATTTTGTGCTAATCCTGTTTTGCTAGTTCTGTCATAGAAAGAATATATTTTTATGTCTTTGTTCATGCAGATGGACAGACCCTGTACAAAGGGTACCCATTAACTGTTTGAGTCCCTGGATACTTCTTTGTCATGTGGCTACATCTTTACTATTTAAAATAAAACACTATAGCTAGGTACTTAATATACTGAAAACTCAGTGAAGATAAATTCTCCAGCCAATTTATTTATTTTGTATTAATTTTCATGTTCTGTCAGATATCCTACTAGTTGGGGAAAACTTCCTCCCATAAGCCTTAATTTCTTGACGTAATTTCCATAAAGGTAAGTATGAAAATTATTGCCTAAGGTTGACCTTGAGCCAGATATGGAAGTTTGGTTTTGGATGCTATAATGTAAAGCAATAAAATGTGTGTGCATAATTAAACCACAAATGTTTATTAAAAGGTTATGTTGATAAGACAAGTATATGCCTCAAATGGTATTTATAATGTAGGTGACCGAACACTAAGGTACTTCATTTCTCAGGTCATTCTTGGCTATTTGCTATTCAGGCTTCACCAACTCCTGCCATCTAGTCCCCGGGAGAAAGTAGAGGTTTGGTTCGGTGCAAACGCCAGGACAGTCTTAACACAGACCAGTATATCCAGGCTGCGCCACTGCCCCAGGGATAGGACAACCCTCAATAGATTGTCCCCAAGGTTGGATATTATCAAATTGCCATTATCTTACTGGGTTACTTTGAAACACTCCCAACACACTGTGTGTGAAGATGACCCTTTTCAATCAAGAGGGGAAAATCCCTGTGAACTAATTTGACTTATCTCATATTGTAAGAATGTGACTGTGCTGAGTCAAAGTTCATCAGTGCAACTTACCTCTTATATCAACAAAACCTCTGGCACTGTTTTGCCCACATAGCTGTTCAATAAATGGTTGCTGTTATCATTATTGTTATTAGGGGAGGCAACACACTACGAGGTGTCTTAAATAGTTCCAGGGAATTAGGTAGGAACTGACTCACAAAAGTGGGTGGAATGGGAAAAAGGGGTAATCTATATTGGCTTAAATAAATTCTTATTTGTATGGTAATTCTAGATGTATCTTTATGGTCTCAGTCTCTCTTCAGTTCAGACAATCCCTTTGTCCTTTATTCCTTCCTCCAGCCCATACGCCCACAGAGTCACACACAGCCACTTACTATCTCACGTACAATACCATCACCACACCACAAGCAACAGTTTAAACAACCTACCAGGCTAACCCTATCAGCCCCTCATGCATGAACCCCTAACTGTCCTTGGGCCCACTGCAGGTTCCTGGACTCTTTTATTCCCCAGAAATAGTCTTGTAAGAGAAGAAGAGAGCAAACTTATAATCCTAAAATATGTTTCTATGGCATAGGGATTATTTTGAGCTGGTTAATTTTAAGAAACAGTAGATTTAGGAAAATCTCTGCAAACTAAGCAGAAGTGACCCTTCTGTGAGAGACTTACATGTATAAGGCAAAATTCCACTTGTAAGGTTATCCCTTGGGACTATCTGTTCTAGGGAGAGGGACATACTGCCTGTGATACCTACTGAGAAAATGAACTGAATGCAGTAGCCTGGGTGGAATCCATGGTGCAACAAACATTTGTTTACCAAACATCTGCTTCTCTTAGTGAAGTTCAGACTTCCCTCCAACTTTATCACTCGAGGGTGATGGCCTGAGGTCTTTGAAGGACTTAATTTTTCTAGGTCTGTCCAGTACATATAGGAGGTACCCATTTAATTAAACCTTTGTTCATTTTTCTTCTGTTAATATATTTTACACAGGAGCCTCAGCAAGGACTTAGAAGGGTCGGGCAAAATTATTTTTCCTTCCCTACGCTGCATCTCACTCTTGAAGCGTCCCCTGGGGTTTTGTGCCCCCACCCTTGCCCCAAGCATGTCAGAATTACAGCAGAGCAAGTTTAGATCAGTGCCCTTGATTTCAACCAAACTTAATACAATTTTGTAGAAAACAAAAGACTCTGTAATATCATAGAACTAGGGAATTGTGAACCTCTGACCTATTTAGGCAGAGATAAGCAAACACATGATAAAAGAAAAGTCTCCAGGTCTTGGGGGATTTCCTTGAGCAAGAAACCCCTTTGGGGAGCCTGTGCTGTGTGTGTGCTATCTGTGGACAGGTGGGGAGGCGAGGCGAGGAGAGGTGGCTCACCTTGTGCTCGATATTGGAGTTTTAGCATTGGCCTTCACTTTGCTCCGGTGCTGCGGGCTCACTTATGGCCCCTATTCACCCCAGCTTCCATCAGCTGCGGATCAATTTCTAAATTGCTCTGGGAAGGGCACATAATGAAAACTTGCCAGTAAAGAAAAATGACTAGTGTCACTTTGCAGCCTGACTCCTGATGGGTTACTCGGGAGGAGTTAATGTTCAACGGTCTCCCTCGGTGGAATATTCTACCAACCACCTTCCCAATGTGCAGAGTGGTGTGAATTAGCTTTTTGAAACTGCAGAAGAGCCTATAATTTAGGGACTCAGGCCATAACCACAGCAAAAGAAAGTATTAGGGTCAAAAATAGAATAGTTCAAAATACCACTGGAAGCATTTTTACCTAGTATGAAGCTTTTGCCAAAAGAAAGAGCAGCCAGTATGCTCTTAACACCTCCTTAGAGAACGTTAAACTCAAAACTATGGTTTTGGATTTGTAGAGGGATGCATAAAAGCTGACATTCTATGGCTATAATTAAATCACTTTGAAATCTCAAGTTAAAACACTAATAACTTCTTGAAGTAATTTTGTTCTGTGAATAGGATATGGCCATTTTAAGAGAGCTATTTGGAAATCCTGTGTTTTGAGGTAATTGATAGATAGGTACTTTTTTAAAAGGTGCAATGCCATTGTATGTAAATAAAGTTATTGCTAAACTCCACCTAAACTGGTGATTAGAAAATAATGGAAGAGTTTATAAGAGTTGGGTGGGGATGTCTTTCATCTGCCTGTTTTCATTATTACTAATACATATTATGAAAAGCAAATCAGTTTGAATATTTCCCTGATGGCAGAGTCAGAAAGCAGAACTGGAAGAACCAAGTGTTTTATTACATGAAAAGAAGTCATATATCTAAGGTCTTCTGCTGAAAAAGAAATCTAGGAATGCTACAAATTTGATCTTAAGTTGAATAGAAAAAAAAATATGAGATCCTCTAGGTAGTGATAGATGTTGAGACTTCTGATTTATTTTTTTGGACTGTTAAACCCACAGATTACATCATACTAAAATTCATTATAATTCTGTATTTGTATTTAACCCAGTCTATTTATTGTAATAACATTCTAATTTGGTTTCCAAATATTCCCTATTGCTCCTGTAGTCTTTCCATGTTGAAATAAATTGTATCATGACTTCCTATTTTTAAACACAATCCAATCTTCTCACCTTGGCCTCGAAGTGCCTGACCTGATTTCTACCTATTTCCAACCCCCTAATTCCAACTCCGTGGACTTCAACAATTCTGACCCTTGAAATAACCTTAACAGATGTCAGACTGTATTACACTTGCTATCCTTCTGCTTGAAATGCTCCTCCTCAAGAATTTCCACACAGTTCCTTACTTGACCTAAGTCTCTTGAATCATTCTCACTTCGTATGTACTTGACTTCCTACAAATATATATATATATATATATATATATATATATATCCCATCATCACACCTCACTCTCTAACAACTCACTTTTTTTTTAATTTGCAGCACTTATCATTACTAGACATTAAATGATAAGTTTATATGTCATTCAGAATTGACTTTATCTTCATTCAATTGCCAAGTTCTGGAAGGGAAGAATTTTCACTCTTATTTTTATTCACTGCTAGATTCTCATCACTTAGAACAGTAGCAAGTCAATGACTATTTGTTAAAAATGGTGAAAAGTCCATAAAGAATGAAGGAACTCTGAAAACTTCGGGCAAGGAAAAGACTCATAAGAGTAATCTCTTAAAATCAGTGCCTCCTAAATCTACCAGAGCATAAAAGTCATTTTTGTGGCTTAAAAAATTCACAGATTCTTAGGAATCATCTCAGACTCAGAACTTTATAAATTTCAGAGGAAGTAGTCTTTGTTTACTCAGGCTGCCATAACAAAATGCCACAGACTGAATGACTTGAACAATGTAATTTCTTATAGTTCTAGAGAGTAAGTCCCATGCAAAATGCTTGTGGATTTCATTTTTGGTGAGGGCTCTCTTCTTGTCAGAGGAAGAGGTGAAGGCTGTCATAGAAGACAGCCTTTCTGTTGTGTCCTCACATGGCCTCTACACTGCACCTGTAGAGAGAGATAATGACAGAGATAGAGATAAAGATACAGAGAGTGATAGAGAAACAGACAAAAATATAGACAGAGATATAGGTAGAGATACAGACACAGAGAGAAAGAACTCAAGCGCAGATGTCTTCTCCTCCTATAGGGCTGTATTCCTATCAGATTACAGCCCACTGTTACGCCCTCATTAAACCTTAATTGTCTCCCTAAAGACGATATCTCCAAATACCATTTGAACTTTGGAGGGAGAAAATTCAGTCTCTAACAACACTCTCTGAAACTTTTTTTGGAACAACATCCGAAGTTCCTAGGCAATTCTCCTGGCCAGGAAAAATCTAGGAAGCAGATTTAAGAACAAAGTCAACTTTCCCTGGCTATGTAAAGAAAGGCTTCTGTAGTTCTTGGTGGTTGAATCATTTGATATTGTGAGAAATGATTCTCAAAGAGTTTGACAAATTGAAATTTTGAGTGTGTTAGAAGAGGAACTATAATGATAGAAATTAAAGCAACCAAATTCTAACCAACATTTTACATTTAAAAGTTTCTGTAGAGAGTTAAAATTGTTTTTCAATCTTACACAAATCTAAATAGTATGTTTATAGCACAGTATGAAGAGGGGTTCAGGGTAAAGGGTGGGTATAAAGGAACAGTGTTAATTCTTTCTTCCATTTTGGGCTTCAAATGTGTCCTGCCAATCAGCAATTTGCTGATCTCTGTGGCAGAACTCAGAGTTTGCTGATCAAGTCTATACCAGCTTAAAACTTTAATTGCATATTCAATTTGGGGTATCTCCTTTCAGTCTGTAGATTTGGAGTGGGAAGAAAGGTTGAATTTTTTTCTTTCACTATTTTTTCATGCTTAACTTTTTTTAGCTCCTCTGGGTTAAGAAGGTTGGTTGGAGAAGATTAAAAGGACAAATCTATTTTTCATTAAGTATAGGCTGTGGTCTTCCTGTGGCTATTAATGCCTTCTCTGACAATAGCCTCATGTTATTGTCATGTGGGGACAGATTATGTGAGAGAAACCTTGGGCTAAAGCTTTCTGCAGTTCTCTACTGGAGAGATGTTCTGTTTGATCTCTTTGAAGTTCTCTTAGTTTCCTTCTCCCTGTCAATAAATTCTAAGTCTCTTGTGTAAGGTGTAAGGGTTCCTTTTCCTCTCTTTCACAGTATCTCAATGACTGCTGGAAAAACACAAACAAAACCTAGGCCAAATGGTGTAAGTTCAAGGTGTTTTCCTACTGAATTTTTCCCCTCTCTTCTTCCTCCTCTTTTTCTTTCTCTCCCTCCCCCTTCCCCTCTTCCCTCCCTCCTCCTCCTTCTCCTCCTCTCTTCCTGCTCCTCCATTTTGTTCTGTCTTCTTTCTTCAATCTTCCCTCTCCTCCTCTCTCTTACCTTTTTTTTTTTTTTTGTTAAGATTTATTTATGCATACAAGCTGGGGTACAGGCCAGTGGCATGGGGCGGCGAGAGGGTTCACCAGAGTGGGGAACAGAACAGGCAGATCAACTGAAGTACACTGCTGAGGGGAGCAGCGGGAGAGGCAGGAGAGGTCTGCTGTGCCATGTGGCAATCTCCTCGGCCAGGCGTCGAACTCACATCGCCACTGCCGACAGCTCCACAGCGCAGCGCCTGACGGCTGTGCCACCAGGGAGGCCCCTCTCCTAACTTTTCTTAACTCAAATAGACAAAAATGGCAAATCAGCAAGTCTGCTGCCCAAGCTGAATTATAACCAGGAAACGAGGTGGCAGTATCCCTGGGTCGCAGATTTTCCTCATCATCACAAGAGTTCCTCCTGAGGATTGCCTCTTTTGTTTCTATCTGGGGGAAATTCTCAGGATCTCTTCCAGATCAACCATTTATAAAACTGTTTTACAATTCCCTCTTTCACCTAACTCATTAAATTATGTAGTGTTAGAAAGGGAGGAGGATGTAGTCAAGGTGTCTGACCTTCATAGACACAGGATAGACTTACAAAGGCATCAGTAGTGTTATTTTTGCCATAAGCCTTTAGGAGCAATTTAAAACAATGGGAAAGCTCCATCCATGTCCACTTCAGAAAACTCTAGTGTGATTTACATTTTTTGATGCATGGTTGCAAGTTTCTACCAAAACAGAAACTGCCAGAACTGTATATAATGGCTCTTGTGTCACTGAGGTGCTTCTGTAAGCTTCTGCTGGATCTCCTAATAACAGGTTGTAATTTTTGTGAGTGTGCAACAAAGGATCCCTTTAGTAGATGAAATTTTTGAATTCTTTATTACCTCCTCCTAGATTGTTTTCCTTAATTACACCCTCCATATGATATTTTAATACTACAGAATATAATTCTTTATGTAAATTCTAAAAATGTATCCACTCCCAGACCAATGGAATAGAATAGCACAGAATTAAACCCACAGTGAAAGGAGCCAAGAGTATATAGTGGATAAAGGAAAATCTCTTTGGGAAATGGTACTGGGAAAACAGAAATTCCAAAAGAATGCAAAAGAATGAAACTACACCACTATCTTACAACATACAAAACTAACTCAAAATGGATTCAAGACTTTGGATGTGAGACCTGAAACCAAAAAAATACAAAGAATAAAACATAGGGAAACCATTCCCCTCCACAGGCTTCGAAAACATCTTTGTGGATTCAGCTCTAAGAGCATGAAGAATAAAGAATATAAACTGAACTATTTCAAACTTAAAAGCTTCTGCACAGTGAAAAGAAAATATCACTAAAATGAAAAGACACTAAATGGGAGACAATATTTGCACACTGTGCATCTGACAAGAGGCTGATATCCAAGATCCATAAGGAATCATACAATTCAATAAAATATTAACAAATAACCCAATCCAAAAAATGGGCACAAATATTAAATAGGTACTTCTCTAAAGAAGACAGAAATGGCTAAGGCATGTGAAAAAGAAAATACTCATCATCACTTACCAAGGAAATGCAAATAAAAGCCATAATGAGATACCACCTCACACCTGTAATAATGGCTCCCATCAAAAAGACCAGAAGCAAGGATTGGCAAGGGTGTTGAGACAAAGGGACCCTGGTACACTGTAGGACTGTAGACTGCTCCAGTCCTTGTGGAAACAGTGGAGAGTTCTCAAAGTATTAAGAATAGATCTACCATATGATTCTGCAATTTCACTCCTACATAGCTCTCTGAAGAATGTAATAACACTAATTTGAAGGGATGTATGTATGCCTATGTTCAAGGCAGCATTATTTGCAATACTTAAGTTATGGAAACATCTGCCCAAAGACAGATGACTGCATTAGGAAAATATGGTGTGTGTGTGTGTGTGTGTGTGTGTGTGTGTGTGTGTGTGTGTTTGTAATACATACATGCATACAATGGAATACTCCTCAGCTATAAAAAATGAACTCTTGCCATTTGTGACAACATGGATGGAAATGGAAGGGTTTATGCTAAGCAAAATAAATCAAAAAGATAAAAGCAAATAATGGATGGTGTCACTTACATGTGGAAAACATAGAAACAAAAAGTCAGGCAAAACAAAACCAACAACAAACTCCAGAAATCTGACTATAAGAGCCTCAACTCTACCAGAGCTAGCATAGCCTCAATTCTACCAGAAAACAGAAAAGGGAAGAGCACAATAGGCTATGGCAGAGGACTACGAGTGCCTTGGTGGCAGGTGTGGCATGGTAACATACTTCTGAAGGGTGTGATCTTATACCTCTAATTCAGATACAGTGTTGTAAACCATTGTTGTCTCAATAAAAATTATATGTATACACACACACACACACACACACACACACACACACACACACACACACTCCCATTCAGGAGGGTGTCTTTTCATTTTGGTTACTGTTTCTTTTGCTATATAGAAGCTTTTTAGTTTGATGTAGTCCAACTGTTTATATTCTCTTTCATTTTCCTTGCTTCGGGAGACAAGTCCTCAAAGATCTTTCTGAAATTGATGTCATGGAGTGTTTTGCCTGTTTTCTTCTATACATCTTATGGTTTTGGGTCTTACATCCAAATCTTTTCTCCATTATGGGTTGATTTTTGTCTTTGGTATGAGATAGTAGTCTGGTCTTATTCTTCTACGAGTGGCAGTCTAATTTTCCCAGCACCATTTATTGAAAAGACTTTCCTTGATCCAGTGTTTATTCTTTGTTCCTTTGTTACATTTTAGTTAACTACATATGTGTGGTTTTACTTTTGGGCTTTAAATTCTATTCCTTGGTCTGTGAATCTGTCATTGTTTCGGTACCATGTTGTTTTAATTATTATGGCTTTGTAGTAGAATTTGAAGTCTGGAGGTGTAAAGCTCCCATTAGTCCCCTTTTTAGTCAGGAGATCTTTGATTATTTGGGGTCTTTTGTGATTTCATATGAATTTCAGCAATATTTGCTCCATTGCTTTGAGGAATGTTATCAAAATTTTTATTGGAATTGCACTGAATCTGTAAATATTTTTAGGTAGCTCGGCCATTATGATAATGTTGACTCTTCTGATCCATGAGCAGGGAATAGCTTTCCATTTCTTTGTGTCTTTTTCTATTTCTTTTAACAACATTTTATAATTTTCCTTGTAGAGGTCCTTCACCTCCTTTGTTAGGTTTATTCCCTGGTATTTACTATCCAAAATTTAACAATGCTGTAAGAAAAAAGTATTTTATTAAAAATTTTAAAATAAAAGAATATGACAAATTATGAGGAAAAAAATCCACTCCCTCTCCACCCACTTCCCAAGAGCTGATATTTTCCTCCTTGTGGACAACACTGGAGCCATTGAGAATGCATAGGATAAAGCAAAAGATTGAAACAACAGAACTCATGGTACTCTCAAATACAATATTGCCTTATAAAGCTGAATTACCATAAATTTTATCTAATGTAGTTGTTAAAATTATTGAAACAAACACTTCAAGTCCATTCAGCAGTGTCCCCAGGGACTAGATTGCAAGGCAGAATTCTTAGGTTTAGAAAAAGACAATTCACAAACGGGATCCCTACACACAAGCATTGTCTCCATAACCTGAGTGAGCCTGTCAATAGTTTTTCACCCTTCCATTTTCAGCACTCTCAAACATTTCCAATAATCCAAAGTCCTCACCTTCAGCAGTTGGCCTCTTTATAGACATTGGACTTCATTCAAATTGAGCCTTTGAGGACAATGCCAGCTTTCTGTTTCTTTTGATATGCTTGTGCTACCCTTTGTCAAAGATTAGTTCTCACTCCAGTCTGGATTCTGTTATGTCAGAGAGGGGCATAGTGTGAGATTTTTTTTTGCTTTCACCTTAACTGTAAAGGCGAACTTCAAATTTCAATTAGAAGTAATAGTCTATAAACCACCACATAAAAATGTATAATTTTCATTCCCAATACTTAGACGTATTCGTTCTCATTAGAGAGCCATATTGAACAATGGGGCTTTTTTTGCACATGTTAATGAAAGTGCCATGCCTGAAAAAACCCATAAAATGGAAACTCAAAACAAAAGACTTGAGACATTTATAGAAAGATTTTGGTTTTTATTGTAATCCCCCTAATATAATGGTATGCATGCTGCCTTTTAAATCTGCGCCATGACTAGGGAGACGAAAATAGGGAAATAATAGACCATTCCTTTATTCACAAATTTTCCTTACCTCTCATGACCCCACCACCACCCAATCTAATCTGCTGAGAATTCAATTGTGACAATAATTATAAAATTAAGAATTAGAATTTTGGACTTTTATAGAGTAGTTATATCTTCTATAAAAAGAATTCCACTGGAATGAAGTACAAAAGCTGAATAAAAGATAATAAAAGAAAATGAAGAGTAGGGGAAACAAAGAAATAATCTTTACATTTTTGTAATAGATTGTATTTAACTTCAAGTAACAGAATACTCCACCAGCTTAAGTAAGGAAATATCCTAGCGGCTAGGCATGATAAATGAGTCAGTAATAGTCTCAAGGACTCAGGTTCCTTCCATCTCTCTGTTCCGCTACCTCCTTCATGGTTATAAAATTGTTGCAAAAGTTCTGACCATCCCATTCAGATCTATGACGGACAAGGTCAGATTTTTGAATTTTTGCTTTTTTTTAATCAGTCAGGAAGACTGATCTTAGAGAGTCCCTAGCTACCTTATCTTTATTTCTTCCTGGCCAGATTGGTATGCCATATTCATTCCTGAAACAGTAATTAGCCAAAGGGACCAGGGATGGGATTATCCCTGAGAACATGGGATGGAAACTCTTCCTGAGGGTCTGCCGTTGGGGCCAACTTCCCAATGAGACAAAAGGCTGAGTAGAGACAGATGAAAACCTAAATAACTGTGGCCTCTGCCAGTGATGGAGGAAAAGAATAGAAAACTTAAAGGAGGCATCACAAGACTAGAACCTGACTCACACAAGAAGGTGTGGGTAGAAGGGACTAACAGAGCCACTAAGCCAGCTATAGAAACCAAGATCCTTAGGAGCCAATGCCCAGATCACAAAGCATAAGATCCAAGCAGGTGTCAGAGTGCTGTAGGGAGTGTCAGGAGCTCAGACTGGAAGGTGAAGATATGGAGATTGAGTCCATAGCAGAATTTCTGATCCCTTTCAAATTCTACTTAGTCAAAATCAACAACAGAAAAACAAAATGAGCCCCTCCAGACTGAAAGAAGATGATAAACCCTAAAGCTAGCCCCACCAAAGGGCAGCTCTCTCTGCCTGCTTGTGTCTATGCAAGTGTCCTGTATTCTTCTGTCCCTTCCCCTAATGAACCTGCTCTTTTGAATATAACTGATGTCTCTGTCTCATGGAGAAACTCGCCTGGGAAACTCACCACATGCCACTGAAAGGGGAGCTCTGGTGAAACCTTTCCCAGAGTGAACCCAGGGAACCCGCTCTCCAAACCCATCAACTCCAGAACGACATCACTGGCATGAGCAGGAGGGTTGAATAACATTTGGACTGTCAGCGACTGGTATCATTTCTGTATTTCTAATTATATTGAACAGAAATAGGTTCATTTCTCATTTGAAAGATTTTGAAAGGGGGGTGGTGTGGTAGGCAGTACCGTAAACCATTTTACAATCTAACTTAAAAACAATAATATGACCTCTAAAAAATCAAGTTTAGAATTATGAAATATCAGCCTCTAGAGCTATTTTACTCTTTTTTATTGAACACTGTAAAGATGCAGCCCCCGTTCACATAGTAGTGAATTTCAGTGCCCATTGACAGTATCTTGGTGAACATCCAGGAAGGAGTTTCAATTTAGTCCTTCTGGCCAAATCCATCTGTTCTCTTCCAGACCTCCTTGACCTTTGCAGCATTTTTCAGTACTGATCTCTCCCCCAACCCATTCCCCTCAACCTTTTGAAATTCTCCCTTCTCTTAGTATGTGACCATTCTTGGCTGTACCGCTGTTTGTTTCTCTTTCACCAAATTATGATCATCTCCTCCTGAAATTCCAACATTCTGATCAGATTCCTCTGTCTCTATTTTTGCTCCTTTGGAAGTTTCACCTGTTCGTAGGATGCAAAGACTACCTCCCAACAGCATAGCTCCCAAATAGCTACTCCTGCACTTGATATTTCCTTAAGGAATGTCTCTCAAGTTCAATGTGGTCAGAAGTTAGCACACCTTTCTCCTCACACACTGGATCTCTGAAGTTACCAGCACCATCATAGTGGCACAGCTTAGCCACCAACCTGGGTATCATCATTGACCAGCTTTTACATTTGTTTTAGGATTATCAAATCCTGCTGTTTTAAAGTTTAAAGAACCATCTCACATGGACTTCTTAAATGAGGCAGTGCATGTAAAATACTTAATGACGAAGCCAGTCACAAATTAAGAAATCAATGCATGTTTGCTCTTCCAGTTGCTATTACAATACTACAAAATATCACAGCTGGGTTGCTGAAAAATCCTTGTTCAGTATTGCTCTTCTATTTCATTTCTCCCCATATCCAAGCTTCACATCTCCTTATAGCAACCCTTACATCACATTCATACCTAGCAATTTTTTTTAAAGATTTATTTATACGTACAAGCTGGGGTACAGGCCAGAGGCGTGGGGCGGCGAGAGGGTTCACCAGAGACAGAGTGGGGAGCAGAACAGGCAGATCAGAAATACACTGCTGAGGGGAGCAGCGGGCGAGGCAGGAGAGGTCTGCCGCGCCATGTGGGATTCTCCCCGGCTGGGCGTCGAACTCGCATCGCTGCTGCCGACAGCTCCACAGCGCAGCGCTTAACCGCTACGCCACCAGGGAGGCCCTGATACCTAACAAATTTTTGAATCTCTAACAGCTGTCTGCCTTAGCCCCCACTTCCATAAGGCTCTCCACAAACTTGTATCCCAAGGTACCCCCTTGACGTCTCAACACAATCTGACCTTCCACAGAATTGACCAAGTTCTCATTGCTTCTTCCCTCCTTGCTCATCTTGCCTCCCTAACTCTACATCCAAGGTTTAGTACAAACCGAGATAATTTGATCCAACTTCTTCAGTGTAAATTAAGGACCACAGATTTGTCCAGAGTTAAGTGATTAGAGAAGAGGAGACAGAGGCTGGGCTCAAACGCAGCCACTGTGACTCCCCATTCAAAGCTCTATTTCCCAAATCTATTAATGCAGCACCATATTTCAGCTGACATGTGAAATTCATGCTCAACTGACCCATCTCTTCATTTCTTATATAAATGAATGCAAATTCCTCCTTACTGGTGTCAATCTTCTGACCCCAAACACAGTTTCCATTATTATATATATATCTTTTACATCATTGTGTATTCCCCGTAGGTTACCAACCACTGATTCACCCGTGAACCATCACCATAGTCCCTTGTGCTTTTTTCCGCCCGGTTTAAGCCTTTATCTTCCCCCTCCCTCGCTGAATCTCTGTCTTATTTTGTTTTCCTATATTCCTGTTATAAGTGAAACCATTTAATATTTTTCTCTTTCTTTCTGGATGAGTCCGCTGAGCATGATCCCTTCTAGTTCCTTCCATGTTGTTGTGAATTGCATGTGTTTATCTTTTTTGAATGCTGAATAGTACTCCATTGTGTATATGGAGTGTCCATATGACCCAGTAAAACCATTTCTGGAATCTACCCAAAGGACACAAAACCATTAATCCAATAAGATACATGCACCCCTATTTTTATTGCAGCACTGTTTACAATAGCTAAGATATGGAAACAACCCAGATGCCCAAAAATAGCTTCTATTATTTTTGTTAGTTGTTTACTTAACAGTGTTCCCATCAGTCAAAATCATATTCTTATCTCCATTCTTAATATGACTACAGATTTTTGAACCAAATTGCTATGTTAACAACACAGTTCCAGGCACTGAGTACGACTCATTTGCCTGCTAATGTAGTGCCTCCCCCTGCCCCAAACCCAGGGCACTGGTTAAGGTATCCACATTAGTTTACCATGGATGACATAATTTTGTCCCACTTTATATTTAAACCAAACCAGTGAATTTGACCTCAAATAACACAGTTTTTCCTGACCATTGTTTAGTTTATTTTTCAATTTTTGCATAGAAGAACTGAGGTGTAGACCAGAGGTGTGGGAATTGAGAGGATTCACCAAAGACAGAGTGGAGAGCAGACAGGCAGATTTATTGAAATACACTGCTAAGGGGAGCAGCGGGCGAGACGGGACGTCTGCTGCGCCATATGTAGATTAGCTCTTTGGCTGGGGATCGAACTCAGACCATAGTGGTGATAGCACTGAGCTTAATCCTTAGGCCCCCAGGGAGCCCTATATTGTGTTTAATGTGGCATGTAGTCATGTAAGCTGTCCCCAAAAGTACTTTTGCAATGAGTGTAACTGGGGGGGAAGAGGGAGAAGAGAAACAACCAACCAGACTTAATCTGCAAGATAGGAAGTGCTTATCAGTACCTTCATTTTCATCCAGGCTTCTTCTTCTGCTTTGATCTTGGGCTTCCTGCATTGGGGCAAATACTCTCAGTTAGGTTGCTGTTATCTAAATCTATATTTTTCTATCAATGTATTATTTAAATTATAATCTTCCCTGTGGCAAAAAAGAGGTCAGTTTAATTCTCAGAGAAAAAGAGAGGGGTGGGAAATGAAGTCAGAGGACAGACAGAAAGAGCAGGTCTGATCTTTGTTTCAATGGTGAAATTCTGGATTATCTGTAAGAACCTATATTATGGATAGGACCTATATCTGATTCTGATACTGTAGCTGGGCTGAGACCAAAGTCCAGTAAAGGTGGTGCCCCTGGAAGGGGTTGCTGGTGAGGATAGATAGCCCCAGGGAAAAATGCTAAAAGCTTTTGCAGTTTAGGGTGGAGACTCTGATGAGAAATAAAGGGAGCTGGAAAAGAAGAAGCAGTTGCCGTGATGTAGGAAAAGAGGAAGCAGCAGCAGGAAATGTAGCCGCCAAGACTGAGAGTTTGAAAAGCAGATGCCAGAAGGTTTTGAGCCGCCAGGATATAGAGTTTCAGACTGAGCATTTTTGGAATCTTCACTGACTTTGAGACCAGCGACTTTGGAGCCTTTGCAAGTAGCAGAGTGACGAAAACTGCTCCCAGTTTTGTTTTTACTACAGCTGAAGAAATAAGGCAAAAGCCCAGAGCAGGCGTCTTCCTAAAATGCGTGAGTACAGCCTGTTGGGCCGTCTGGCTGCTGTAGCTGCTGTGTTCAGCGTTGCTGGCCTAGTGCTGTGCTGGGGCACCACGGCAGCTTCGGAAGCATCTTCAGTTGTGTCCGGTGTCATCCTCGTGAGTTGGAACCTGGCCTACAATCTGGTTGCTGTGTGTCTGCAGAAGCAGGAAGACGCCATTTTGGAAATGTGGCCTATTGTTTGGAAGAGGATCTCCACATCCACAGTGGTGAAAAGACGCCGCCTTCATTGTTTCTTTGGGACTTAAAGGATTGGACATTGCTTTAAGTAAGTTAAAAGGCCATATTTTGACTTCAGTAACTCTTTGATTTTTCCAGTTTGTTAAATAAATCCCATTGTTATTGTTCCCTAAGCCTGAGAAGTCTTACAATTTTGCGAGTGGGTGCAGAACCCAGACAGCGACTGGTAAGCAATTTGGGCAGTGCCTTTGGCCAGTTTTAAAACCCCTTTTGCCTGTTATCAATACCACCAAGCAAGAAGCAGAAAATATAAGATATCTAGAACACAGTCAATATACAATACAATGCATAATAAAAGCACAAACTAGAACAAGAAGACAGAAATGAAGCAGCATCTTTATGTTTAATCCCCTTCGGCAATGTCTACACTATAGAACCATTTCCCAGCAGTGTCTCATAGTCAGACATAAATGCCGAGGTTGAGAACGTACATGCTTGGGGATAAAACTGAGTGGCCTTGGTGGATCATAAAGGAGTGACTAGGGATTAGGTCAAAGTAGGATCAGCAGTTCGGAAACAGTTGCCCTGAAGGGATGCCAAGTGTAAAACTGGTTTGCAGAAGAAAAATGAGTGGTTTTTAAACCAAGAAGAGAATACAAATTAGCCATTAGCCCACATCTCTGATTGCATGGTACTGTTCTGCTGTTACACTGAGCAGTATGTGGATATGATTTGGGGGCCTTTGTTCAAGTCTTCTATACACTGATCTGACTTCATTCTTCTTTCATTTGTTTGGGACTATTTGGCTATTAGTGAAAACAAACTCTCTTGAGACACAAATTGTTTTCAAACAGTCTCTGTGCTGACTCTAAATTTTGGTAACTGCCTCTTCTGTTATTCATATCTCTGACCTATTTTGTTTCAGAGCTTCATTGCCCCAGGAGAATTCCTCTCTCTCATTATGACATGAGACCCAATTATCCAATGAATCAGTATCACCCAGGAGATAACATATATGTTTGTCCCTTCCATGTTACTTTAGAAAGCATGAGCCATTTTTCTCTTTTAAAGAAGAGTCCAGTAGGATTCTCTTACAAAAGCAATCACTTGCAGTGTATTAATCTCGCTTTCAAAGCCTACCTTTATGTGTCATTTGTTCATTTAGTATAAAGCAGTTATCGATCAATTACTGATGATTAAGTTAGACAGATTCCCCAAATTCAATGATGATGTTTAAGTGTCCATGGTGAACTATTAAACCTGCTTATGTTTTATCTTGCATAGACCCTATGCCTCCTACATTATAGAGGATCAACTAACTTTAGAATAAGGTCAACAGAAAATATTTATTTTAGTCATTCTGTCTAAGGTCAAAAATATTTATTTTCCACTCCTGGGAATATAGCATTATTCTGATTACCTCAATACAAAATAATGTCTTATTTCTCATCAGAGTAACAGAACAACAGCACCAATTTGCCTTCTTCAGAAAGATCTTTCATCCTCTTCTTTGTTTGGATATGATATCTAGCATTGTTTACTAATTTCCATGCCAAGATCATCTCTGATAACTCAAAAAATGACTTAACTGCAAAACAATATTGATGTGAGAAGAATGCCTCCATGGCTGAGAGGTGTCATGGAAAGGGGTAGAGGATGCATCTTGGAAGGGAGAAGACGGTGGCTAGTCACATGATGGTTACTGGGCGCAGTGGTTACTGAACTCACCTGATCACTTCCTACTTCCTTAAAATCACTCTGTTCCCATCTCCTTGAACCTGAAGCAGAGCTTCTGTCATTCACTACTCCAGAACCTAGCTAATGGGAAGTCCACATTTATGATTTGTTTGCAGTCTGTTCATGTGAACAGATTGAAGTCAGTGAGTTTCTAGAATATAAATGTTTTATTTCTCTCACTGCCTTCACATTTTTTCTGGCGGTTCTTTCATAAAAGTTGATCATACTTGTAGCTGGCCCCACAACTGCTTGGTGACTTTCCCAGGCCAGAATAGTCTGGTCCAGCATTTCAGTCCCACACCCAGTTAATGTGTATGGTTCTTGGTTTTCCCAAGTGTCAGCCAGAGTTGAACCTGATGATATGATGAGTCCTGATGTGGTCCAACTCATGTATTCTGTTTTTGTCTAGCTTTTCTTCCCTATGGGAGAAGAGAATAGAGCTTTTTTTCTCTTAAATTAGATCTCTTAAATTAGAGGTCGTAGGTTCACAACAGTGAGTATTGACTACAGCAAGTATCCCTACTTTTCTGGTCAATGCTGACTCGTTGCTGGCAGGTACAAAGAATGTGGATCTCTAGTGAGGGGTGTGTGTGTGTGTGCACCACTCTGTAAAACACCCCTTCTTGCTGTTGGGATTCTCATGCAGAACATTCTTCAAGTGTAAGGTGAGTGCAGCTTGACATGTAAGGACCCCACAAATGTCAACACAAAAAGCTCTTTTCTTGCACCCACTCTCAGACTTCTGCATTCCCTCCCTTCTTCTGTGCAAGGGGCAGATATGAAATTCTAATGGGGCCTGAGATACACATGCTCCCTTCTGGAAGGATTTTTCAAATCTTTGTAGCAAAAACCCAAATAACACATTTAAAAAGTAAGTGAAAGGCCTGAATAAACATTTTTCCAAAGAAGACACACAAATGGCCAATAGGCACATAAAAGAATGCTCAACATCACTACTCTTCAGGAAAATTCAAATCTGAATGTGAAACCACCTTACATCTTTTAGGATGTCTATAATTAAAAAAAAAAATGACAAGAGGTAATGAATGCTGGTGAGGTGGAGAAAAGGGAACTCTTAAGCACTGCTGATGGTAGTATAAACTGGTTTAACCATTATGGAAAATAGTACGATGGTTCCTCAAAAGTTAAAATGAAACTACCATATGATCCATCAATCCCACATCTGGAGGTATATTTGAAGAAAAAAAATCATTATCTTGACAAAAGCTACCATTCTTATCACAGCAGTATCATAATAGCCAAAGTAGGTATGAAAACAACTTATGAATAAATGGATATATATAAAATATTATTCATCCTTAAAAAAGGAGGGAGTTCTGATACATGGATGAATATACAGATATTATGCCAAGTTAAAAAAGCCAACAGAGAAAGACAGTATCATAGGGTATCACTTATTTATGGAATCTAAAAAAAAAAATCAACTCATAAAACAGAGGATAGAAAAATGATTGCCAGGTTGGATGGGAGAGGGGACTAGAGAGAGGTTGTTAAAAGGGTATAAACTTTCAGTGAATAAGATGAAAAGGTTTGAGGATCTAATGTAAACATGGTGACTATAATTGATAACAATATATCATAAAATTCAAATTTGCCAATAGAATAGACCTTGAATGTTCTCACCCTAAAACAGGGACATATGTGAGGTGATAGGTGTGTTAATGAACTCGATGAACAGACTCATTTACAATGTACACTTATATCAAATCATTACATGTGCACGTTAAATATCTTACAATTTTATTGGTCAATTATACCTTAATAAAGCTGGAACAAAGAAAACATTTCCCAACTCCTCTACAAATGGAACAACTTGCAGCTGGTAATATCACAGCCTGGCTCCGGGTGAACTTCTGCATGCAGCCTGTGCTAATGTCCTTATTATGTGATTAAGTGGAGTGGGTACCTGTCTTTCTGAGCTTGCTACAGGGGATTACCATGCCCTGGGCATTAACTAGTGAAATTACTTCCTCCTTTATATGGGGCCAAGTGAGGAATGAATATAGGGTTAAACCCAAGCAAAGCTTGGTTCCTGTAAATTTTGGAAATCTACTGGTTTGTTCTCAAGATGTTCACAGAGTTAAGATCATGTTTTGGCCCTGCAGGGTGTGAGTGTGTGTGTGTGTGTGTGTGTGTGTGTGTGTGTGTGTGTGCTCACACACACGCGCACACACACACACACTCAGTGCAATAAGTCTGTGCTAAGTTTATTGGATTGATATGTCCACTGTTTTTTATAGTTTATCTTACTACCTTTATTATAACTCTATGAGATACATTTTTATATTCTCACATTACAATGAGAAACTACTTATTCAATTTTGTTTTCAGATATGCTATAAAACACAATGAGTGTTCATGCTTCTGGTGAGTATGAGCTTCTGAAAGCTTGTTGAGGCCGTATCACCCCGAGGAAATTTTTGGATTTAACCACCCTGACCAGCAGAGCAGTTAATTCTCTCCATAACGCTGATATCAGTGAAACAAGAACTCTGTGACGGCATATTGCAGGAATTAATGGATGATTATGTATTTTTGTAAACAGACGCACATTTAAAAAGCAAACATAACTGACATCTCTTTAAACCCTGCAATTAAAACCAATAAAACAAGTTGAGAAAAACATGCCAAGTTGAGGTTTTATTAACTTCCTCAATGTAACTGGCTGGAAGCAAAGTCCTTCTCCATGATTCCAATGGGCTCGAAATCTTTACCTACAATTAATTCATCCTCTACAGAAACCATCTTTCCTAGGGGCACCTTGAAATAGCTGCACTCCTTACAAAGTCAGTTCTCTTTTACAATGTAGAAACACAAGCAAACAAACTTGAAGTAGGAGTACAGATTTCTTACAGAAAACAGATTTCCAAAGCTCTCGGAACATACCGATACCTCCTTTTAATACATTCCGAGTAGAAGAATTTCCATCGATAATTTAAAAATGATAAGGCCAAATAACTGAACTACTAGAAGGTGAACTGAGGTAAATCTCCTGCTGTGTATTATTTTTTAGCTTCTATTCTACTTTGAAGGGCTTAAGGAAGAATGTTTTCACATCTGAACTCATTTCAACGGACGAACAGTATGCTTGTTGGCCAAGCAAACCACCAAAAGTGGAGACCTAGTTTTTAAGCAAATGTACTGACCTTAAGAACAGTGTAGCGGGACAACCAGGCGCAGGGCGGGCAGGCGGGTGGGGGGCTGAGAGGCTGGCAGCTTACAAGTCCCTCAGCCCCCAGCAAATCTTTACGCTTTCTCGGGCTCTCACTGGCGTTCTCTCGTGGCCTGGCCTTGCCTGCAGTCTTGGCGCCCCTCCTCTCCTAGCCATCCTTGACTGATGCTGCCCTTATATCATTAGCCTGTGGGCTCAGGTGTGCACACTTACATGCTCCAGGTGTCCACAATCAGGCACATGTGCCCCTCTCCCACACCCCCAAGCGCCTGTGATAACACCATCAAGGCCGCAGGTGAGAGCCACAGAGGCTAGAGGCGTAAAGAGCCTGATTAATTCCATTTACCTACAGTTAAAGATACAGAGATGCTTCTTAGCTTTTTTGGCAACAATTTTCTAACATTTTAGCCCATTCCAATGAAAAAAGATGGCACAGCAATATAACAACAACATCGCCATTAAGTCAAATAGTTCTGAGCCTCACATTCCTGCAATAATAATATTGGCCTTTTGCCTCTGTTATAGCAAATGTATTAAATATTCATGCTGATATTTATTTCCTAAATGTAAAATGGAATTAGGATAACAAATAAAGTCTCCCATCTGGTGATAATATTGGTTATATATTATATATTTTTTGTTTTGTGGGCTTTTACGTGTTTGATGCAAGGTAGCTTGCTGAATAATGCAACGCTTCTTTAAAAATGCATTTCAATAGGTGAGGTTACAGTTGGTTGTCAGGTTCTCATCTTGAACTAAAAATGTGGTGATTTTCGTTTTTGTGCAGAACAAAACTATGGACAAGATAACATTTAAACACCTCATCGGTGTTGAGTCAAAATATTTTTGTGATACAGATTGTGTAGCAGTGAGTTCATTTTCTAGGAGCACAACATTCTCTATGAATGTTATGTTCCCTGGAGCACCTTCTTAGGAGAGATTTTTTTTTTTTTTTTTTGCAACTGGAAGTAATCTAGAAATAATATAAGCATCTTAGATAGAATGAATTTACAAAATCTAAAGCAACTAAGTGAAACAAACTATGGAAGGTGACATGTCTATTTTCCTGCCCTGTCTTTTTGAAGGGATTATTTTTATCTCTAAACATCATAGACTGGTGTTCTATGTATTTATATTTTACTTGGAGGTTAAATAGATACTAAAGCTTCAACTTCTTCACATAGAGTTTTCTCAGTAGCTCTGCCACACCCTAAATCTCACCTCTGAAGTTTCAGGGACTTGATTGTATAAACCTGCCTTGTGCTATTTTGTGCCTGTTCATGAAGTACCCTTAATTAAGTAAACCCACTGTAGGTTGATAGATATGCAAAATTCTGTTTGATGGATTTTTCAATGAGAAATAGAACCATGGATTAGACTCAGAATCAGTTATGGAAACGGTAGGGCTCCGTGCAGAATGAAAAGGTGAGCTTCTTGTATTATTATGAAATTCAAAATCGTCACAGAGAGCATTCCACTGAGCCAGCCCTTGGGCAGCTGCTCCTGGCTAACCTGTTAAGTGCAGAGCTAGATTTGGACATGCACCTGCATTCCTGAGAACATTTGTTGAATGATTATGTCCAACATTAACAAGGTGTGTGAATACACATTAGCACCCTACTACGGGTATCCCCCAGTTTTTGAAAGTCTGAGTAGTGTCATTTCACTCTTACAAAAGACCTACCGTAGTAGAGAGGCTACTCAATATTTTTTGGTTCAATGTAATTTCCATTATAATGTTAATGATTAAAAAAAAAAAGTTGATTCTTGGCCACACAAAGTGTGGAGTTTGCTTTTTCTCTCTGACTTAGGTGGATTTTCTCCCATGTCCCAAAGATGTGCATGTCAGGTTACTGAGTAGAAAATATCCTGCTCAGCATTGTTTCTATTCTTGCACCCCAAGCTTCTGTGATATCCTGCATCTGCACCCCTGAAATAGAGTAAGTGGACACAAATTGTTTCATATAAGAAGTGTTTCGTTCTTTTGCTTAGAAGTCTGCTAATGTTTTCATAGCCAAAAATATGCAAATATACTGTCAGAACTTAGGTCTTATTTATATCAATTAGTCTGTGGCCATGTGGGTTTTTGTAACATACCATTTTGCATAAAGTCCAAGGTTTCCAAGAATTTACAGATGACATGACGTGAGACTCTCTATACCTGTTTTTGCTAATTGGAATAATTCAAAGAGGATTTTTCACGTTTACATGAAGAGTGAAGTACTGTTCAGTGTTGGTTTTCAGCACCTTTTCTAGAGGTAGAGTGCACCCCAGGCAGCAAGTGTGGGTGTGCCAAGTTCCTGCCAGACCGCTGTATGCCAGCCATGTACTTATCACTGTATTCCTGCTTTCTCTGGAAAGCAAGAGGAGTTATGTGCTATTTGGTAAGATTTGGTAGCTTATTTGGAGGGCCTGGGAACATTAAATATGTTTTTCATGTAAATTACTGGTTATTGCTTCTTTGCTTTAAGCCATTTTGGCAATGAAAAGTTTCATTGGAATACTCTACTTTCAGATAACGAGGAAAACCTGTATCATCTCATGTTCGTTTGGCTCATTGCTGCCCTGTTGTAGCAAGACAGTCATTTTCTCCATCATGTCACAGTCCAGTTGAGATGCTAAAGCTTTTTGCAAAACACCCTGTCTTCTTAATTGGATTCAATAGATGACCTAGTCTCATCTGCTACTCTTTCAGAACTTATCTTAGTGTGCATTGTATTTTTACATAATGGCCTGGTTCTTAGTAGTTTCCATTTCAGAGGCTGGCTTTTCTCAATCCTATTTCTGGACTCTGAAGAAATTATAACAATCATCTCTGCACTGAACTGGCATTATGCATTCATGCAGTACATCTTTATTGAGTACCTACTAAGTGTGTAGGTTAGGGAGCTATAACATATAATATCATAGTACAAACTTTCAACATAGGTTGAATCATATATTTAACATACATTATTCAATGTATGTAATTCTGAGAATCAACAGAAATAATTGTTGAGGCAGAAGGGCAGTTTTCCAAAGAAAAAAGATGGGGGGCTGTTACCAAAGAGGGAAGGAAGGAAACAAAAAAGCTTCTGTGTCCAATGAAAACAATGACGTCTCCTCCAGCACAAGTGCAGCAAAGCCCTGTCACTGACAGTAAAGAACATAAGACATGAAGCAGGGGCCTCCCTGGTGGCGCAATGGGTTAAGTCGCAGCACTACGAAGCAATCTGCAGTCACTGCAGCACAAATTCGATCCCCAACCAGGGAGCTCCCAATGGCGCAGCAGACCTCTCCTGCCCGCCTGCTGCTCCCCTCAGCAGTGTACTTCAGTGGATCTGCCTGTTCTGCTCCCTACTCTGTCTCTGGTGAATCCTCTCACCCCCCGCCTGCACCTCAGCTTGTAGGCATAAATAAATAAATCTTAAAAAAAAATAAGACATGAAGTCAGTAGAAAGGTACCTGCCTCTTCAGCCCACTGTCTGTGGGGATGTGGGCCAAGCTTTGGCCAGCAGAGCTAAACATTTTGCATCTCAAGGAAATGTGTGAAGCAACTAGACCTGCATGTTCCAAGTTCTCAGAGAAAATTCCAGTAAGGTGACAACTCAGACTAGTCACGCTATCAATTTGCCTCATGTATAAATGTTTTTTTTATTTTTATTTTTTAATTTGTTCGAAAGATTGCAACCCCAGGACCTGGAGTTCCCAGTCATAAACTGGGGCAGGAGCTCTACTGCGCATGTCTCCATCGAGATCTAGGGGACTGTGCTCGCTAGCTCCCTTGGGGGAAGCTCCAACTGGGTTTTGGTGCTTCCAAATCTTGCATTAGTATTTGCACGCTTCTTGTGATCCTGCCAAATTCCAAACAGACCAAGCTTTTCCTGTTCTCCTGACTCCCTAGGAGGAAAGTCCAGAAGAAACTGCATATAAAGTGCATCCTTTTTCAAGGTCTCCTTTTATTTTATTTAATTTTTTTAACTTTTTTTTTAAGATTTATTTAGTTATGCATACAAGTTGGGGTACAGAACAGAGGTGTGGGCCAGCAAGAGGGTTCACCAGAGACAGAGTGGGGAGCAGAACAGGCAGATGACGGAAACACACTGCTGAGGGGAGCAGCGGGTGAGGCAGGAGAGGTCTGCCCTGCCATGTGGGAATCTCCCCAGCTGGGTGTCGAACTCACGACTCTGCTGCTGACAGCTCCACAGGGGGGTGCAGCGCCTAACCGCTCCGCCACAGGGGAGGCCCCTCAAGGTCTCCTTTTCTGTGGTTTCAGTCAGCTATACTCAATGGGAGTCCATAAATATTAAATGCAATAGGCATTTTGAGAGAAAAACCAAATTCACGTAACTTTTGTTACAGTGTATTGTGGCAATTGTTTGATTTTAGTACTAGCTAATATTTTTAAGCTCTTGTGTCAGGTTAATCAATTCAACGTTATGGTAGATACACACCCATAGGAAAGTATGACATACAGGTAGAGGTTTGGGACAATCTACTGCTTGGAGGGACTCGGGACAGCTGTCCCACAGATAAGGGAGGACAAGGTTAGTTCTGTACCTGTCATGGCTAACAATTCGCAGAGTTGATATTTCACAGGACTTTTGAATTCTTTTCCTAAGCTTTAACCTCGTAATATACTTTGGAGAATGGTAGCAGTAATTTATAGAAAGCTGTGTGACTTGCCTAGAGGAGACAGCTCAGACACGTACTTGTACACAGATGTTATAATAACTAGTCCTGCCATAATTCCTCTCCTGCTTCCCTTCCTGCAACACCAGGTAGAACAACCACAGAAAAAGCTGCTCCATACACAGACAGGAAACAAGCCCTTCGCCCTCAAGTGCCCCTCACCACGCCCACACGCCTGGCGTTTGACAGCACATAGGAAAAATGTTGCTCTGGTTTATCTCCATGATCTGTGGGGTTATGGGGCCCTCAAGCTCGTCTCCGGAGCCCCTCAGTTGCATCAGGGGACACTTGATGCCGGGGTGACTGCTGATGCTTACATCCGGGCAGAGTGGGGCCACGCTTTCTTTGGCAGTTTTGCAGCCATGCCTTAGCAGGTTTGTGGGGA
>PVIJ01003143.1:0-45077 GCA_004024925.1 Scalopus aquaticus
GTAAGCTCAAGGGTCAATCATATGAAGTATGTTATGATACAAGGAAGAATATAAAGTTTTTAAGTCTTATATCTTACTTTTATAATAAAATGTTTTATTGCCTGAAATACTTCAAAACCATGCACACTAACAAATGGGAAGGAAAGCGTCTAGATGGAAAAAAAGTTATAGCTTCTTTTATTTGTGTAGAACTTTCAGTTCAACTTTCAATTAATTCCCTCCCTCTGTATCAACAGTACTTGATCCTCTGTCTTAAGAATTCTCATTCCCATTTTACAGCTGAGGAAGATGGAGTTGAGGTTAAAGTTTAAATAAGCTGCCCAAGTTTATACAGCCAGAAAGTGATTAGGTTGAAATGCAGCCTCATTTTGACTGGGTCTCAAGTCAGGGCCCTTTCTACCCCAGCATTCTATGGTGCGGGGACCAGGGAAGAGAAGGGTGGTGCCTCATCCTCCCTGGGCCTCCCGGGACAGAGCAGTGTGGCTCAGAAGGTACCACCCTGCTGACCAGGCTGGGGAGCACTGGGCTAGAATACGGCCTGGGGACAGGTCACATGTGCACCGCCAGCTACTCGAGTTTTTCTGTCAGGAGGAAAACGGCTTCTCAAAAGCAGCAAGGTTCGGGTGGGGGCTCCCACAGCTCTCCTGGTATGACATGAACAAATCACACTGAGTGGTTCTGCTGTAACAGTGACTGCCAACGATGTGTGTGGCCGTAAGACCTGGACTCTCTGTGTAGCCCTCCTCTCTTCTTGACTTCCACATGCAAATGTTTAGAAGTTTTCAGTGGATAGTACAGTCAGTTGGAAATACAGGAGGCCTAGACAAATTTGAATGATGAATAGTTTATGTATATCCCAGGAACTGCATGGGACACACTTAATTTTTCATATATTTTTTAAGATTTAATTATTTATGCATACAAGAACTGAGGTGTAGGCCAGATGTATGGGGAGGTGAGAGGATTCACCAGAGACAGAGTGGGGAGCAGAACAGGCAGATTGACTGAAATACACTGCTGAGGGGAGCAACGGTCAAGGCAGGAGAGATCTGCTGCGCATGTGGGAATCTCCCTGGCCGGGGATCGAACTTGTGCTCCAGTGGCTGCTGATAGCTTCATAGGCTGAGCCTTAACCTGTTGCACCACCAGGGAGGCCCTGGGATACACTTTAGACAAAAAAATAATTAGCCATTTATCTGAAATTTAAATTGAACTCACATCTTTTATTTTCTTTGCTAAACCTGGTAGCCCTCCCAGAAGAGGCAAAAGTAATTTGGAAAGCAGTGTAATGGGGTGGGAAGGGCACTGCTGGGCCTGGTGGCTGTGGCTGGGATCATTTCCTGGCGTCATCAGTATGGCCTGGCTCTAGAACCAGAAGGATTCCTGAGATTTGAAATCAGATGGGTTTGAATTTAAGCCCTGTGATGTTGGGTAAGGTAGCTATTTTCCTTTGCTTCATTTTTCTTTTCTGTCAAATGAGAATGAAAATGATATTCATCACACAATGCCAGTTCTTTGAGGCAAGTGTCTGCTCCCTGAGTCTCTCCAGTGATTCCCATGGGGCTGGAGCATAACAGGCCCTTACAAAGCAGGTATTGATGTTTGATACCTTATTCCCTGGACTGGGCTAAGGAGATGTCAAATTAAGAACTATGAAGGTCTTAGAAATCACTTGCTTAAACTTCTTCCAAATGAGTTTTTGAGGCCTAGAAATATTAAATGAGCTGCCAAGGTCACCAAGCAAATTTGGTGGGAAAACAACTTCTAGACCAGGGTCTTCCCACATGGGACCAGCATACTAACCATGAGCCTGTTCTGTTGTAGTTACCAAGTTCCCTTTGGAACTAAATAGGCCTGTAACTACAACTCTAGTTAAGGCCTTTTCCAGAGTTGGTGAACTGGAACCCTCTCCTCAGCTGTGGGAGTTAACTATTCCCTCTATGGCTGTTTGCCTAACTCTGCCTTCCTAAGACTTATCTTGGAGCTAAAAATGTCATGGAAAATAATGGTTTTCTTCTCTTCGCTTGCCCTGTCAATGAGCACTGGACTAAGATGGAAGCAAGATGAACCTCCTGGCCCAGAAAAGTTATTTATCTTCTGTACCAATAGGCACTTTGAGATGTTACTCAGAGGGCATCTGGGGTCTGGGAGGTTGTGGGTTGGGCTCATGCTGTGGACTCAGAACCCTCACCCCTCAGGGTGGCAGTGATGCCCACCATGCACTTCTTTGAGAGCTCAGTTTCGCCCAAGACTAAGCGACAAAGGTGCCAGGAAGGAAATCTCATTGATCACATGCACAAAGCACAGCTACTCTGACCATGGACTAGCTGCAGTAGTGTGGTCTTGCAAGGCAGAAGACACCCTCAACACCTGCTCTCTGGGGGATTCCATGAGTCTTCCCCAATCTAGTACTGTGCCAAGGCACCTTTACCAGGCACTGTGACCATACCTGTTCCCGTGTTTGTCTCCCCATGCACATATGAATCCCCTCCTCCCCCATGAGTCTGCTACTGAGAATCCCACAGCATCTTGGTGTGAGTGAATCCACGGAGGCTCAACTTCCGCCAGGAGAAGATTCCAAGGCTCAGAGACCACTTACAGCTAATGGCCTGGCCCCCACCCTGTCCTCTGAGACTCTTAGCAGAGAGTAGGCTCACTGGGTCTCAATTCAAACCTAGGGGGAGCTATTTCTGCTTGGGAATTCCATTTTCTGTTTGAAATGAGCGGATTGAAAGCTATATATTTCAGGTTGCTTCTAAAGTGAACAGTCTGTGATTCTGCTGTGTGTGGAAGAAATAAAATGTGCAAACCAACCCACACCAACCAGGATGGCAGCCGGAGCAGGGCCCTGCCGCCCCTTGGGCACTCCATGATGGGATTCCCTCCTTCATGTGCTCACTGCTCCGATTATTTATTTTTCCAAATCTCCTTGGAGTCCACATGTAATAGTGACTTCAAGTTCCAGGGCTCAAAATAACAAATGTTTTCCTTCAACAGGAAACAAGGAAGGGTGTTTTATGACTCTGATTAAAGCTGTTTCCTCAGGAGTTTTACAGACACAGACAGATGGCCTGGTTATTCTGACACCAGCCCCTCACAGCAGTGCCCTCCTCGCCTCAACGTGAGGTGAAAGCTGCAAGGCTGAGTCCCCCTTTCCTGGTTCTTTGGTGGGTCTGGGGCGAGAGATGTGCTGCAAGACTTGTGAGGGGAAGATCTTGAAAATTGATTTAATAATAAAGAACTGCAGTGTGGGAGATCACATAGTGAATCCATTTGAAATGAGAGGATACATGCACCCGTGTGTTCATTGCGGCACTGTTTACAATAGCAAAGGTATGGAAACAACCCAGATGAACAAAAATAGATGATTGGATCAAGAAGATGTGGTACATATACACAATGGAATACTATTCAGCATTCAAAAAAGATAAACAGATGCAATTTGCAGCGACATGGATGGAACTAGAGGGGATCATACTCAGGGAAATAAGTCAGAAAGAAAGAGAAAAATATCGAATGGTTTCACTTATAACAGGACTATAGGGAAACCAAATAGGAGAGAGACACTCAGCAGGAGAGGGGCAGGATAAGGGCACAAAATAGAGTAGAAAAGGACACAAGGGACCACAGAGATGGGTCATGGGTGAATTGGTGGTGGGTTACCCAAGGGGAATACAAAATGTAAAAGATATAAATAACAATAAAAATATATATATTTAAAAAGAAAAGAGATAAATCAGTGTTTTTCCAGTAGCATCTTTGTAATTGGATTTTCTTTGTGTGTGCTGAGTTGCTTTTAAAAAAAAGGAAATGAATATGTTTTTGGATTGTAAAAACAATAGCTCACTGAAAAATAATAGGCAATACAGAAGTCATAAAGACTATAAAAATTGCAGTTATCATCACCCAAAATAACTATCCTTCTGGGGTTATTCCGTATAAATATATTTTAAAAAAACAGAATAGAAATATTTGTTGGGTTTCTTGAAGAGGGCCTGATAGATGTTCACCTTTCTTTGGAGGGGGAGGACCAGACCAAGCAAATAACATTGGTCTACCGGGACCTGATCCCGAATGCCCAAGGGCAGCCCTCTGTGTGAAACCCCTCCTTTCCCAGCCATCACTACCTTGCCTATAACACAATGTCCACCTCTCAAAGCCATGGGCCATGTGATTAGGTAGTCTGGGCAGACGGGACCTGGGTTCAAACTCCAGCTCAGACACTTAGAACTGTGAAACCTGAGATAAGTAGTTACTATGCTTTAGGGTCCATTTCCTCATCTTTACCGTGGGAAGTATAGTATCAATACAGTTGTTGTGAGAATTAAATGATACTAGAATATAGAAAGGCCAACACATGCAGGTGTTGCTATTGGTTTTACTGGAAAGGAGACCTGCTTTTCTCATCTACCTTCCCCACACTCCTCCTGCTCTCCCAGTACTGCAAAGGTGGGTGAGACTGTGCCTGCTCTCAGCTGGGGAACCCTGGTCCTTCCTGACAGAAGACAGCAGGTCCATGGGATGTACTCTTCCTTCCACACCAAGGCGGGGAGACAATTCAGAGACTTCCAGCCCCAAGGGGAGAAGTAGGCACTGTGAGCAGATATAACACATTTGCCACAAAAATGGTCAATTAGGTGACAGTGTAAACACTGACAACTAGAATACTCCACTCACTACTAGCTCTCATTCATCTCTCTCACATCTGGCAGAGTGCCTGACACATACTAAATTCTCAACAAACTTTTGTTAAAAGTTTTTGGTAATTTGTTTTCTCTATATTCCACATATGAATGAAATCATCTGATATTTTTCTTTCTCCTGACTTACTTAGCATAGTACCTCCAGTTCTGTCCATGTTATCACAAATAGTAAGAGTTCAACATTTTTTGCATAGCTGAGTAGTATTCTATTGTGTATATATACCACATCATCTTAATCCACTGCTCTGTTGATGTGCATTTAATTGTTTTCTATAATTGGCCATTGTAAATAGTGCTGCATGAACATAGGAGTGGATCTATCCTTTCATATTAGTGATTTTGTGTTATTCAGGTAAATGCCTCAGAGTGGATTGCTGAATCATATTGTAGACATATTTTTAATATATTGAGGAACATTCATACTGTTTTCTACAGGTGCTGGACTAGTCTACATTTCCACCAACAGTGCACAAGTATTCCTTTTTGTCCATAACCTTTTCAACATTATTACTATTTTGATATGGGTCATTCTCACAGGAGTGAGGTATATCTCATTGTGGTTTTCATTTTCATTTCTCTGGTTATATATATATTACAGTTCTATATAGTTCATTATTTAAATTTGTGGATTTTCTTTGTTTTGGTTTAAATAAAAATGCTCCTTTCAACATTTCTTACAAGGAGGTCTAGTGTTTTCCATCCCTTTCATCATTTATTTGTCTGGGATGGACTTTATTTCTTCCTCATATCTGAAAGACTCTTGAAGGACATAGTAATCTTGATTGACAAATTTTTTTCTTTGAGTATTTTTGAATACAGTATTACATTCTCTCCTTGCCTGTAGAGTCTCTGCTGAGAAATCTAATATAAGCTTGATTGGAATAACTTTATGGTACCTGCTTTTTAATCCCAGCTGCCATCAAAATTCTTTCTTTGTTTTGAACTCTTGCTAGTTTCACTACTGTCTTGGTGTATGCTTCATTGCATTTGGGTAACCAACTGTTCATATAGCTTCACAGACTGACATATTTAATTCCTTCCCCAGGTGTGGAAAGTTTTCCTTTATTATTTCCTGGAATAGGCTTTCTAGTCCTCTCTCTTCTCCCCTTCTGGAGTACCCATTATTTTTATTTTGTCATTCTTAATGGTGTTAGATATTTCTTGAATTTGCTCTTTATTTTTTTTTTTTGAACATCTCATTTCTCTCCTTCTAGCTGAATTCTTAGTGCATTGATATTTTTGAGGCCACTGATTTGATCCTCTATTTGATTATTTATTCTACATACATAGCTTTGCCTAGAGTTTTTGCTCTCATTTTTGCACTTTCTCCTGAATTTATGTCACTTTCTTATTTAAAGTTTCAAATTCTACCTTGTGTTTATTGATTTTCTTTCTGAGCTCAATAATTTGCTTTTTTAAATTTTGTTGTCTCTTTGATCACCTTTTCTGAGTTCTCTTGTATTTCTTTGAGTTGTCTTTCTGAGTTCCCTTGTATTACCTTGACTTAAATTTCTGAGTTTTCATCAGCCTCTTTCAGTTTCTTTATTACAGTCATCCCGAGCTTTTTATTAGATAGGAGATATAATCTTCAATCTTTTTGTCTCTGAATTCTGGATGGTAGTTCTCAACTTGTGATGTTATAATCTCATGTAATCCCTCACTCTCTCCCTCACCAGGGCCTTGCTGTGATATGGGAATGCTTATTTTGGCAGGTCTGTTTCCAGGACCCTCCAGAGCTCATTGAAGACTCTTGTGGGGACTGCCTTGCTTCTTGTTTCAGGTTTGGACCTGGAGTTCACTGAGGCCTGACCTACTCTTGTTCTTTCCATCAAGTCCCACCTTCAGGACTTCCCAGTTTTGAAACGAGGTCTGACTCTCATTTGATCATATTGTAGAGAAAGCCTGACTAAGAATCATTATTTGCCCATTTTTGTTTAGAAATAGAGTCCAAGGTATAAGAACAGTGTGCAAAGAATCTTGGCAAATTTTCCTGAGAGAAGGGCTGAAGAATGCAAATCAACATACCCTTTTCACAACACAAGTAAAAAACTAAAAAAAAAAAAAAAAAGACTACTCCCTTTACCTCAATATTTCTATTTTGAGGAATTTATCTAAAGGAATTAATCAGAGATGGAAACAGAGACTGATCTGTAAAAATGAGTATCAAAAGACAGTTTATAAGAAGAATAGAAACAACTTAGATATTAAATAGTGGGTGTTTTACATTAATTTTGATACAGCAGGCAGCTATTAAAATAACATTGTGGAAGAAAGACTAATGACTTGAGAGAAAATTCCTGACACACATTACATTACATTTAAAATACCATGATAAAAAACTGTCCATGCTACAGAAATCAAATTTTGGTTGTATAGACTTTGGGGGGGGGTAACCCTAGAAAGGAATCTACTACAAAATAGAGATTAGTGTTATTTGTGCGACCGGTATTTTATTTTTAACACTTCTCTGAATAGTCTCATTTTTTTTTTAATGAGAAGATGGATATGTACTGATTTTAAACTGATTAAAAGTCATTAAGAAAGAATTCTTGGATATTTTTTCATGTTCTCTGTCGCAGACACAGAGCAGAGATGGAAGACAAACATCATGACCTAGCATGATGGCAACCACAGAAGACATACTCTTGGGTATGACTTGAGTCCTGCAGATGGATCTCACCCATTGCTTTGGTCAGTTTCTCTCCTTGGGTTTGCAGGACACTTAGTTGCTAAATTCAGAGATTTCAGACCCTAGTCCTGGTGTTTGACTCCTAATCCTTTCACAGAGACAGCTCTTTTCTAAAATATAGAAAAAAAAAACCTCAGTTCAGCAGCCACTCCCACATACATCAATGACCCACTTAACTGCTTAAAGAGAGGCCTCCAGAGCAATAGAAGGTGCCTGGTGTAATGCAGCAAGAAAGCAAAGAAAACCCCAAGTAAGGGCCACCGTTCACAGGAGGTCTCAAGAAGGTAGGGGAACAAGGAGACCCAGCAGTGGTTAGGAAGAAGGATAGGCAAACAGAGGGAAAAGAACCCATCATTTCATAGTCGTACAGCAGAACCCCCCCTGAAGAAAGGGGCCCAGGTAATAAATGGCCCAGTGCTGTGTAGAGAAAACCATAAAGGTACCCCTCACCCATGGCAACTGTCACCTCTGTTCCCAGAGTTTCTGAGCAAGAAGTGTATTACCTCATTGTTGGTGCCAACATCCAGCAGGACAGGAAGGCACTGCTGTGGGTTGACCCCTCCACATGCGGTGTACAGAGCCAGCTTGCCCACCGGGATGCCCATGCCATAGCAGCCCAGGTCTCCCAAGCCCAGGATGCGTTCTCCATCAGTAATCACCACGGCCTGGAAAACAGAGTGCCATCAATCAAAATAGTACCTCCAGTGACAAGGTACTCATTCAGTAGCCTCAGTGCAGAAGGTCTGACAGTGAATGCTCACTAGAGTGACAGAAGATGTTGGAGGATGAAATAGTTTCTCTGAGATAAGACCAAAGGCATCCATTTAATGGTAGGGGTGGGTCCTTCTCCCATTCCACCTTTCCGGCAGGTTGGTAAGCACCCCACAGAGATAAGTAATAGAAAGACATCTTTCTTGCATTCTCAGTTTCACGTAAAGGGCTACAAAAATAGCTGGAGGGATACCACATCTAGTCACTCTTCCTCAAAGAAGCTAAGCAGAAGCTCTCAGAGATTTTGAGGGCCTGGTAGGGAAGAACACAATAAATGGAAATAATTAATGGAAACCAAGTAATCTTGCTAGTGCTACATCCACAAATGTTAAAGACCAATTTAAGTGCTCTAGGACCTGCTCCTGGGGTAGTATAGGTCCAATTTGCTAAGGTCAGAACTCCTTGTAACATCTGTTAGGGTCACTGTTTTTCTGGAAACCAGGAGGGCTTTCAAGCTATTCTGGAATTACCTTTGTTATGGTAAATAGTTACCAAGGGTATAGTAGGTACTAGTAAGGCTGCTAGTTCAAGTTTTACCTACTTTGAATTAATAATGCTGATGAAATTGATGGTTATAGGAGAAATAATCATATGGCTATGATTCATTCATTTAATACAAATTTATCTACTTCGTTTTTACTTTACCTAAGACACTGGGGGAAGGAGCTTGCTTATCTGTAAAAACACATGCAGCTTTAAAGAACTAGGGGTCACAAAGAGAAATGGAGCACACATACTTATAATGAGGACTTTTGGAGGAAATTGTGAGTACACCAGAGCAGCACAAAAGTAGCAAGACTGAGAGATAGGAAAGTTATTTTTTGCTTAAGCTTTGGAAAGGTGGAGATTGCTTATTGGGGTGCAGTTAGAGCAAAAGCCATTTGACATAAAAGGAAATTAAGATCCAGGCTAGCGGAGGAGGTTGTAGGTGCTATATGGAGAACAAAGAGGTACAGGTTGCATGAAAGGAGAAAATAAAAAGTCCGGCCATAGAGAATACCTCAGGGTGACAGGGAAGTTGTTAGAGGTCACTCCATCCTTCTGGCTCTTTATATCCCTAAATGAATTAAGTATATATGGTCACCAATCCCTTCATTAGAAAATTGTTCTGGGTCAGGGCTTAGGACCAGCTCTGAACATTGGATGTCCTGGTTGGCCGTTAAGCATTGTATCCATGGGCATAATAGCAGTCAGTTCAATTTGTGCAAGGAAAACATGAGGCATGGGGGATGAAGAGCCCCATTCCTGCCCAGGAAGAGTTTATTACTCAGTACCAAGGGGCCACCATGATCTCTTCTTACTTCTTTCTCTCTAAGGTTGAGAATACTCAAGGCCTGGAACTGACTTTTAGTAGAAATAGATTTAGAATTTCTTTAAAAACACTCCTTTGTTTCTGGGAGGAGGACTCTGGAGACTGTAGCAGATTCCTGAAGATCCTGATATTTACTGTCTCTAGGGAGAGTGCTTGCAACTTGCATCTCACCCGATCTCCCATGGCCATGGCAGGTAGGCAGATCTTCAATTGTTACCACTAACCAGGTAAACTCTAAGACTTTCATGTTCTGTACATAGTTGTTAAGCTTCAGTCATGCCAGGTCTGGATGTTTCCACATTAGTTATCTTAGAATGATTAGATGACCTCCCAAGGTTACCTTGGGGAAATTAGGGTGCCAATAATCCTCCTTACTCCTCCGAGATGTGCTGAGTTCACTTATAATCTCTCATCTCTACATTTTCTCTCCCAAAAAGTCTCCAGCAATGTAAATCCTGCCCATTATAATCTGTGACTTTTCCTAGTAGTTGTGTTATCTACCACCACCAACCAACCCTGTTCACAATTTCTGCTTGCTTCACACAAATACTTATTAATTACTTACTGCTTGCCAAGTCCTGCAAGGTGCTTGCAGATTTCATGGTGATAGCCTTTGGGTTCTTAGTTAGCATTTTAAACATTTTAAAAAATGCATGTTTTATCTCACCAAACAGCTTAAAGATTAACAGCAAGGGTTTGGGTGTCAGATAACCAGTTTTTGATTTTAGATTGATTCTAGGCTCATTGCTAACACACCATCTTGTGTCAGCAGATAACTTTTCTGAGTTTTAATTTTTTAAAAAATGAGGATAATATAATAATAGCACCTAACATCATAAGGTGGTTATACAGATGAAATGAAATAATATATGGCTCATTTTAAAATTAGGTGCCTTGTGTAGAGTAAATGATCAGTAAATGGTCTTTGTTCTTATGATGATAATGATGATTGTTTTGGGGGGCAGATATTATATATTAGAATTTTTTAAAGGTCCCACATTTTATTTACTTATTTTAAAATATCGAAGTAACTTTGAATCATAACATTTTCTAGGTGTGCCTCATTATAAAACAACTTCTGCATACAATTCATTATGTTCCATAAGTCTCACTGTACCCTTCACCACAAAACTGAACCCTTTCACCAGATTAAGTTACCCTTCTTCTCACTTATATCAGAACTTTTGATTCATCTCTATTTCAGCATTACCACAGATATGTCATGCAATAATTATCTGTTAAATAAGTGGGAATGAATGGGACACCAAGAGGAGACATAGACAAACACAGCTTTTAGGAAAGTCTGATGAAGCTCAACAGCACTCAACTCTTGAGACCTGCATCCATTCCAATGACTTATGTCATCTCTAGCAGAAGACACTTATAACTGTCTTAGATGCACTTGGATGTCCAGTAGTCCTCCCAAATTTCCCCAGGCCTTCACCAAATGAATTTTCTTTTCCTGTTCACTTTTTGAACTTGGGACTAGACGTGGGACTGGAATCTGGTCCAAGTTTAACACCCTGTGGCAGAGGATGCTCCCTTGGTGCCACTACCCGGCTGCCTCTCAGCACCTCCCCCTCAGAGTTTTGGAACTGGGGTGAGGAAAAGATATAGGAGCTTGGGAAACCTGTTCTCAGCTGAGACTTCTGCCTGTTCAGGGTAATGGCCACTGTGGGAAAGAGTCAGAATGCCGTTCTCACTCCCCTTTGTGATTTATGCTGGACAGTTCTGTGGCTGGGCCCATCCCCTTCTCCCTGAACAAGAGGGGCCCACTCAACTTCCTAGCCTCTTGGTCCTAGGCTTTGGTTTCATTTCCCATGCAGCCTGCTTTTCATACATCTCTGTTTGGGGCTCTGCCTTCTGGCTGGAAACCCACAGAAAGTCATCTTTTATCTTCCCAATTAATTCAGAAATGCCTCTGAACCATCCCTCTCTAGTCAAGCAAAGCCAATGGGCCAAAGACATTACTCCTTGAAAAATTGCCTCCCCACTCAATCAAAAGGCTCTGGTGGCAACAGCACTTTTTCATGAGTGACTGCAGGCAATTTACTTAACCTCAATACGTTCATCAGAGAAAAGACACATCCCTGACTATTATTCAGTACCTATTAGGGGCTTTGGAAGTATTTTCTACCCAGATCTGATCATGGTGATGGTGGAAGCTGAGTGAAATGGTAGAGGGGAAAGTCTCAGCTCCATGATACCAGGACTGGTATAATGAAGATCCCCTACCTAGGAAGAGAGACATTCATCCCTCTTTGTAAGGCAGCTGGAGAAAACACTCCAGTATACAAGAGTGTCTGTGGTTTAGAATATTCTGAGTCTTTCTTTGAAAGGGCAGTCCTGAGGGTGAGGGAAATAACCCTCCTGTAAAATGCAACTGGACAGGGCAGAGCAGGGTCTGGAGTATTCTGGGGGAATCTGGTCAGCTCTAATTGACTTATTTACTTGCCAAACTGTAGGCCAAATATTCAGAGCTTCTGCTTTTTCCATAGAAGTCAGAAGTCCAATTTTTTTTTTCAGATGAAGCCTTCTGATTTTAAAATGTTGCCTGCAAACTCAAAATTTTCAAACATGAGGGTCAAATCAAGGAACAAATCAGCTGGTTGCCTGTTTGTGGCCTGTGATTTCCAAGTAAAGGACCCTCCATGGAGTCTCTGAAGACTCTGAAATCTCTTCTCTGCACTACTGTGCATGCTACAACTACCCTTCAGCATTACACAGACCTTGTCTTGGTTAATGCTCACAATAGGGAGTGAAGTTCAGAGAGGTTATCTGCACACTACAGCAGGCAATTTGAAGATTCAAGACCAGAGCCCAGGTCTGTCTGGTTGCAAATATAGAGCTGATTCTTAGACATGGCTATTGTTGAGCTCAGGTTTTCTTTAAAGGAAAACAGGATAAAGGGTTGAAGGTGGAGATAGCCTTAGACATTCACAGGGAGAGTGGTCAACCCGTCACTGTGAATGTTCCTCATCCCAGGATTCCTCCCTGCACGGTCTATTGTGTTTACAGGCCAGTTTCTCTAAGTGCACGGTGGGCTCCCAGAGTTGGGCCCACACACCTTTACCCCTTCGGCCCCAGGGAATGCTTACAAAGCAGGTGTTGGTGAAATGACTGTTGGACGCAACTGGATGAGATACTCAGACTAGATTCATTCCTGTACCTGCTGCTTCCTTTACAGTTTCTGAGTATCTCCTTTTTCTTAAATTTATGCATACAAGATGGGGTGCAGGCCAGTGAGAGGGTTCACAGAGACAGAACAGGGAGCAGAACAGGCAGATCGAAGGAAATACACTGCTGAGGGGAGCAGCGGGCGAGGCAGGAGAGGTCTGCTGCACCATGTGGGAATCTCCCCTGCTGGGCATCCAACTTGCGCCGCAGCTGCCGAAAGCTCCACAGCGCTGTGCTTAACACGTTGCACCACCAGGGAGGGCCTGGGTATCTCCTTTCATTTGAGGCCCAGTTCTTCCATGATGGCCCCGAAGCCCCTGATGCACTTCTTCTAAAATCATGACAGTTGCCATCTCCATCCTGGTAATTAGCACTTAGTACTTGGAAAGTAATTAAAATGTTTGTTGAAGTCAGTGGATGTTTAGCAGCTGAGGTATTTGGAATTCACATGTTGGTTTCTCAACTTGAGAGAAGCAATTTGGGGTTGGGGCTGTGCTTCTTATTCTGCATTTCTCTAGGCAGGGCCATGGTTGCAGTCTGGTAAGTTGTACCCTAACAGGAGCATCAGTTGGAACCTGAAATCCATCCCATGAGCCCCTGGCCAAGCCCTGTGTCAGTAGAGGAAAGAGAGCCTTTTTCTTACTGATTGAGCAGAGGTGTCTTTTTGTCATTCTTTCTCATAACTTGCACAAAGCCAACTTATGAGCTGGTGGAGACCTCACCTCTTTACTTTTGGCACAGTGTCTGGTATTGGAAGATGTTCAACAGGTCCATCTACTGAATTCATTTAATTCATCAAGCATGTACTGAGCACCTACTGTGAACAGAGTTTCACAAGATCGAACTGTCCAGGAAGGTGTTTTGTAGGATTTCAGCAGCATGACTATATAGGGCAGCCTGGACAGATTTATTTTGTTGAGGGAGCTGGCTGCCCTTAAAGTCGTCAAGGTTTTATTATCAATTCATCTTAGACACATCCTAGAAATTTGCTTCTTCTGGGACTAGGGCCAGATCCTGCAGGATTAAAGCCTGTGTGTAACTGGAGGGTAAGCAGATGGACAGGAAGGAGAAGCACAGGGCAGCTTCACATCCAGACAGAGGGGAATGAAATGAGCCTTTTGCTGTGCCCAGAACTGGAGTCCAAGGATCCTCTGGCAATGGCTTGGGCCTGGTCCTGAGAGTGAAGCTCCTGCCTTACCTGCTTTTGCTCTGAATGCCACCACTTCACTCAGAGGTCTGGAGTAGGAGGGATACCAAGGGCGGTAGGTATAGTGCAGATATACTTGGTGCCAAGGGACAGAGGAGGTGCAGGGCACCACAGGAATGGAAGGAAGAGGCCCTGGGGAAAAGCAATGAGGTAGAGCTTCTGTTTCCCAGTCCAGGCAGGAGGGGGTGGCTCCTGCCCTGGGAGATACATATTTGGGGTTCAGTCAGCTCCAGAACCTACAATACCATGTGCCAGAAACAACCTTACCAAGCACCAGCAAATGTTTTGCTTTTTCATTTTATTTGCAGCAGTGACAGTGATCTTAGATGCCAGAGTCCCTCGAACTCTTCCATAGAAGTCACTTCGGCAGGAGGGGCTGTTGGGGCTCTGCATTCTGGCTGGAAACCCACAGAAAGTCATCTTTTATTTTCCCAATTAATTCAGAAATGCCTCTGAACCACCCCTCTCTAGCCAAGCAGAAGCCAAGGGGCCAAAGACACTACACCTTGAAAAATTGTCTCCCATTCAATCTGGGGATATACTTAGTAATTTGAGTATATAGTTTTATAGATACTAACAAGTTCCTACAAACCTGCATGCTTTATATTTTAAAATTAGCACAAATTTTGCATTTGACATATCCTGTTTATTGTACAAAATTTGTTTTCTCCTTAAGTTTTTTGAGTAAAATTGCTACTCTAGGTGTTGGAGCGGCCTGATGCAGATGGTTGAGCCCCACCCCCTGAGGCTTGATACCACTTGAGCCAGACAGGACTGGGCTTGACACTGTGCAGGGAGGGCCTTGCTCCCAACTCCGCCCAACATCCTGTGCAAGGGGGCTTCTGGGAAGGAGGTGGGGCTGAATAGTCATTTCCATGAGCCTTTAAAAGGGAGTGAGGCATATGGGCTCTTCTTTTTGTTGTTGTTGTTGGAGCTACGTGGAAGGCAGCTGCCCTATTGGGTGGTGGACTTTCACCCCCACCTCCCAGGATGGGGGAGCCCTGACCTCTGCAGCAACGGACCCCTGCCACACCCTGCTCGCTTCTGTAGCTGCAACTCCACCTTGCATGCTGGCTGGTAACTGGACCTTCTCCCTCCCTCTCTACCCCACGGGTTAGAATACATTGTTTTCTTCCCTCTCTTTTGCTATATCAAAGGCCCTTTTGTTTGCAATTGTGGTGGCAGGTGGCCAGACCATAACTGGTGAGAGAGGTTCTGACTCAGTAATAACTTTTAGACTTTTTGCTGGGTAACACAGGAAGAAGCATCAGGTTTATTTTGTCACTCAGAATATCTATCTCCCCTACTGCACACCCCTTGCCCTCACATACACTGCTATTCCCACCCAGGTATGAAGGCATTGCTCAACACAGGCCTTTTCTCTTGGTGCAGAATATTCCCATAGTACATCCTACCCTCTCTAGTGCTTAACTGTCCAAACTCTACCCTTCTATTCAAGTCCCTGTTCTAAAGTGACCTCTCCGTGAAGTCTTCCCAGATTCCCCCCAGATTAAAAGTCATCTCTGCCTCTTTGAACACCAGCTCTTTCTGGATGTTTCCTTCATCTCTGATTAAGTTCCACCCTGTTAGTCTTTGTGTGTCTGTTTTATTTTCCTCATGAAAAGTCAGCTACTTGAGAAGAAGGTCTCTTTCTGATTTTTCTCTGTAACTACCATGAAAACTGGCAGTGCTTACTTATTACTTAAATAATATCACATTATAATATTATATAAGTTTCAGGGATTCATCATGATAAATCAACATCTGTATGTACTCATTAATTTCACCACTAAAAGTCCAATTCTAACCTTCTCTACACAATTGACCTGTTTATGCAATTGACCCACGCCCTCTTTTCTGGTAAATACTCCCTTGTACTTATAGTCTAAAAGACTGTTTTTGTTTGTTTATTTGTTCTGTTTCTTTTTGTAGCATGGATGAGAATCATCTAGTGTTTGTTTTACTCACCTGCCAGTGTATAACTTAGTAGGTTTTCATACATGTCATCAGACCACACTACTACTATTATCATTACTGAATTTCACATGGTGCTTGTTTAATTCAAACCTCAGCTTGAAGTGCATTTGTGTTTGGCTGTGACAGGCCTGTGGTCCAGGTCTGAGAGAGGGGTGCAGCTTCTAATCTTCAGCATTTTACGGCTCTTTTTATAAATGGGAATGACTGTGGTCCTGGAAGGAAGGATTCACCCAACAACAGAACATTAGTAAAGAAAACAGGGTCAAACCTTAATGTCATCTTCTGGCCAGGAGTTCAGCATTGTTGCAATGTGGCCCTTGTCATGGATGGTGATAAACAGCCCACTAGGAGAAACAACACAGAAAGTCAGTCAGACTAGGAACAGAGCAAAACCCACAAGTACCACGTGTTATTGTGTCTCTTAATCCAGAGACATAAGTTTGGGTCCTTGCTCCAAACCCCAAAAGTTCAAAGCGTCCTGCTCTATCTCCTTCCAATTGTTACTTTCCACAGTCAAGACATAGGCAGGACAACACCACTGTGGGTGGACACCTAGGCCTGCAGGTGTGACTGGAACTTGGACACATGGGTTGGGGTGTCCAGGCACATGTACCTGAGGGCCCTCAGGTACATGTGGAGTGGGAAGAGGGCTGGACTGCCAGGTTTGAGCCTGCTTTTCCTGCCTCATTAAAATCTGAGAATTCTAAATTCAAGCTTGTCCTTCCAGACCATCATGAAGCTATATTTGTTATATCTATGTAGGAGTATGGAACATACTTTATTAGCTTGACTTAAAACTTTTAATATTTAGACCTAGGTAGGTGGACCCGAGTCTTCTGTCCTGGGATCCAGGAGAGAGAGAATTTGTGTTCTGGGCTGGGGCGGGGGGAAAGGGAGCGAGTGGTGCAGGGAATCACCAATAGATTGTGCCACTTTCGTTTCCTTTTGTCGCATGTGCCTGAGAGAGCTCTTTTTGCTCATAAATACCAGGGTTAAATGCTCAATCTATTTTGCCAGAGTATGCAGGCTGGGGAGGTGTGGGGGATCAGTTTTCCCAATTCTGTCTGCCCTAGTTTAACCAGAGGACTTCCAAAACATGCTTTCCATGGTTTCATAAGGTACTCAGACTTTGAATGCATTATTTAAATCATGCCCTAGTCATTACTATGAACACCCTTGGTACCGCTGTTTGGTCTCACCAGTCTTATAAAAACTCCAATCCTGAATAAATCCGTGTTCTGCTCCCATGCACTTCAATGCAGGCAGTCAAATGCAGATGGACAAAATCCTGCCAGAGGACAGGCTGACTGGTACCACTATAAATTCATCACTGTCAGCCCAGGGGGATTCTCAACATTGACCCATCCTTGTTCTTATAGTCCTTCTCTCATCAAATTTCACTCTTTCTATTCCAAAAAGTTATATATGTATGCATGTATGTATTTTTATTGCTTTACTTTTGTTGAAGTAATGTTGATTTATGACATTCACATTACATAGATTTCAGATGTACAGCCTCTTAGATCAGTATCTGGATATATCAGTATCTGGATATATCATAAGATATACTATATCTTATGACTGTATTCTTGTTTTCATCTAGCACCATACACTTGACCCCTTTTGCCTAATTTACTCAACTCCCTTCCTCCTTCCCTCTGGCAAGTACTATTTTATTCTTATAGCCTAAGAGATGTTTGTTTGTTTTATTTAGTTTATTTGTTTTGTTTAAGTACCACATGAGTGAAATCAATGTTTGTCTTTCTCCTTGCAAAGACTATTTTAATTTCTCAGATCCCAAACCTCCAACTGCCTCTCCTTCTTTATCCCCATCCCTTAGTGATCTTACCTATGATGTCATAGGAAGCCATGAGAGGGTATCTGTGGCAGCTTTCCACCACCAAACTTACAAGCTTCTGCCTCTGCAGCCAACTACTTCATAGAGCCTTATAGTGGGTTACTCCTTCTCTCTGTCTCTGTCTCTCTCTCTGTCTCTCTGTCTCTCTCTCTTGCCCTGCCCATCCCCTTCACCCTCACCCTACAACAGCCTGAGTTATGACATGTCTTACTTCTGGCTTCTGGTAGTGGCAGATTACTTGGACAGGATAACTTTTCTTTAGATAACCACGATAGAAGTGTTAATATTTTAAGCAATGCATGGCACTATGTTCTAAAATTTAAAGATACATATTTTTAAGGCACTGGAAGTTGGCCAAAAGCAGGTAGAAGCTACAGGGAAATTTATCTATGGAAATAGGAACTAAAGTTGACAGCTGAATAATAAACACTTGAAATGCTCAGGTCCACATAAATACAAATATTTTTCTATCTGTGGGTTCCACATTCATGGGTTTTGCATTCACAAATTCAACTAACCATGGATGTCATTTGGTTTAATCTGCAAATCTTGAACCATGGATATGGAAGGTCAAGTGTAAATTATACCTGGATTTTGGAATGGAGCCCACCCCAACTAGGATCTAGTTTCTTACCCCTCCCTCCCCAATTGTTTAAGGACCAACTGTATACTTCTTGAAATTCACAAATTTGTCATTTTTTTTGCCTGAAGGCTGTATATCCTGCAAGTAATTTGGAGAAGCAGAAAATCTAAGACTTATTAGTTTGAGGCATCAGAGAACAGATCTGGGGTTGAAGAGCAGCCAAAAAGTGAAGGGGAGGTCCTCCCTGGTGGCACAGCGGTTAAGCGCTGCGCTGTGAAGCTGTCGGTGGCAGCGGCGACGCGAGTTCTACGCCCAGCCAGGGAGAATCCCACATGGCGTGGCAGACCTCTCCTGCCTTGCCCGCTGCTCCCCTCAGCAGTGTATTTCTGATCTGCCTGTTCTGCTACCCGCTCTGTCTCTGGTGAACCCTCTCTCCGCCCCACGCCTCTGGCCTGTACCTCCCTTGTGTGTATAAATAAAAAAATAAATCTTTAAAAAAAAAAAGTGAAGGGGGAATTCTGGAAGGAATTTTACTACAAACAGGATAAGCTTCCCAGTTTGGGTAAAAAACCTGCCCATATCATTGGTTGTCCATTTAGTGATGCATATACACAAGAATCTGGCAAGAAAAGCGGCAAGTGGGTGCTAAAAGAACTGAGCAGACACTTCTATAGGGACAGAATTTAGAATTTGAGTCCAGCCAAGTACTCTCCCTCATAAAGTACAAATTGCTCTTCTGGGGAATAAAACAGAATCCATAGTCCACAGAACCAATGCTATACAGAGGTTCATTGTGAGGTTCTGCTTCCTTTATATATATTAGACATTTTCCATAATAAAAAAATTAAAAAACAAAGTAAAACAGCAACAAAACCACCATTGAACTCCAAGCTGCTCTTGATATTCCAGCCAAGGTTGTAATTTCTTTTTTCTCTCCTCCCTTCTGGAACCACATTTAATAGAATTGTCTACACTAACAGTTTTCAATATTCACCTTCATCAATATCCTATTCCCAAAACTGACTTGCTAAGGGTTCCAAAGATATCCAATTCCTAAATGCATGGAATTTTCTAGCTCTCATGTCCTTTGTCCACTTCAGTATCATCTGACACTTTTAACCACTCCCAACCAGACTTTGACTTCTGTGATACTGTATCTTGCAGTTTTCCTCCTTTCTCTCTGTTCCTTCTTAATCTCTCATGGTGGGTCAGCTGGCTATTAGATACTATAGTTCCTCAATTTGTAGCACTCCACTTTTCTTCTACTGTCATTACTTTTATATCAGTGCCCTGGTTTTTTACCATGACTCTCAAATATCTGTAGACCAGAGTTGCTCACATTTGCCACTGCTGACATTTTTGGTTGGATACTTCTTTGCTGTGAGGGGTGAGGTTATCCTGTGTGTTCTAGATGCTTTACAGCATTAGGTAGTTACCTACTAGGTCCCATAGGAACTGAACCTTGTTGTGATGACCCAAAATAACTCCATACATTGGCAAATGTTCCCTGGGAGGCAATCATCCTTGTTTTTAGAGTCATTGTTCTAATATTTACATTAAAATGCCTACCTGACATCTCCCTTTTCATGTCTCAAAGGCAATCCAGAATTAACATGTTCAAAATCAAATTTATGATCTAATATATTCCATGACTATGACTCAAAAACAAGACCAAACAAAGATCCAAGACAAACATGAGTATCTTTCCATGCTCCCTTTCTCAGTGAATATTATTTCCCAAGCAAATAATATAATAATTCCAAATTCCTCAAATTATCCTTGATATATTCTCTCCTCTTAATACAACCCATTGGCAAGTCCTTCAATTTTGTTTTCTAAGTAGCTCTGCATCATACACTCCTTTATCCATAACATCACCTCCCTGGCCCAGGCTCCTGATGTATCTTATCTGAAGTGCCATATTAACTCCTCAGCTTGTATCTTCCCAGCTTATTTCCCATAGTAGAGAGAGCCATGCCCTTGACGTCAAAGTCTTACTGTATTATCACTTGTGTGAAAACTTCTTACTATCGTTCTTGGAATAAGGACCCAAATCTTTAATGTGGTTCACCTACAAGGCCCTTTGTAGCCACACTTTTGTTAATGTCTTTGTTTTATCCTTCCTTCTGCAGTCATAGTCATGGGCCTTTCTTCCACTGTTGCATGTGCCATGATATTCTTAACCCCAGGATCAGTTCACATACCTTTCCTTCTGCCTGGCACACTCTTCTCACTCTGCTTCCTCTCACTCTCTGTTTAATTAATTTCTTCTCATTCTTCTGATGACTTCCAAATCAAAGTAAGTCTCCCTCTTACATATTCTAAGTCTTTCATCTCTATATTACAAGAATTTATTATATTGATTTATGTGGTTACTTGGCTAATATCCTCATTAGACTGTAAGCTTCATCAGGGCAAGCTCTGAGTTAATTTTGTTGTTTATGTTGTTGGCTTCAGTATGCCTAGGATTAGATGCAGGATACATCATTTCTGGAAAATTGGAAAGGTGAATAAGTGAGCTATCATAATCATAGTGTGGGTTCAGGGATGAGGATGAAAAGTACTGAATCAGTTGTAGTGGCAGTAACGTTCATGGTTGCATTATGCTCCAGCGATCATCTGGACTGCTCTGTGTTGTGCAGGGCTGGGCTTTGCTGGCTGTGGTGTGTCCTGTGGCTTTGACTGGGGAAATATGAATATGGAGGCAGAGGCCAGAGAAGAAGAAAACCCCAAAACCTAAGAACGAGGCATTGTAGTGTTCCTTTTATGACATCAAAGGGGGAAAAGGGTGTCTGAATTAACTTTCCTAAAGATTGAGAACAATTTCCAGGTACTTGCCATGTCATTTTGAAGTGAATGTGGGGCACTCAATTGTATTAATCTATAAAACCTGAGCATTGGATTGACTTCTTGGAACTTGTTTCTAAGGATCATCTCTAGGAAATCTAGGTTTGGAAAGTCACACACTGATGATAGTAATGAACCTTAGTGATTCCTCTATGTAAGAAAAGCAGTCACTTGTGGGGATCCTGAAATTTCAGGAGGGTTACTTGATTTGGTGGCAGAAGAGTAAAAGGACTAAAGTGAGCCTATAAGCGTGGAACCTGCTTAAGAACCATCTTTAAGTCCCAAACCAGCTGCTCAGGTTGACCTAAGATCTCCTTAGAGGTGTATCTAGGCCAGTTTCTATTTTTCCACAGCTGTATCTCTAATAGCCATAAACAATTTCCCCCCAGGTCACCATGAGCTCGTCACATGGAACAATAATGCTCACAAGGAGGCCAATTCTTTCCCAGCCCCGGGCTCACTGATGACTCACCAGCGACCTTGGGGAAGTCTCCCCACACTAACTAATCCCAGTGACGCATTCCTGGCATCTTGATCTCTTCATTTGGCCTGTTCTGGAAATGTTCTTCACCCAAACAACTCCGTTCTCAACTTTCCCTGACCAGGTAGCAGCTTAGTAATGATCTTTAGCAAAAAGCTCGCACAGTAAGGGGTAAGATCCAGGCACTATTTCAGATCTTAGCAAAGCTCTTCTGTGATTAATTCTAAAAACAGGAAAACTGTAATTATAGAAATTATCTGGTATATTAAAATACACTCTCTTTGTTGAAGATAAGGAGAGAATGTCCTCTCCACTTAAAATGAACATTTCTACACTTAAATCTGAGTTACTAAACTTTCAAAAGTTACTCTCTGTTTAGTCTGTTGCACTCTAGCTAAGTGACTATGTACTAGTTACTGCCCTTAAGTTTCAGGAAGGGAACATGAAAGGGAACATTCCTTAAGATGCTTTTTCTCCCTTTTTGTTTTTGCATGTGTAATGTCACATCCTACAGATCACACAGAAAAAATAACTTCCTTTAAACTATATTAAGAGTTTTTGATCATTTCTCAAAATACTTTGCCATGTAGTAACTGTAGGTACAAATGATCCTAAGAGGGTTGCCTTCAATGGGGATTTTGAGATATCTAATTCAAAGTCCTCATTTTATAAATAAGCATGTTGTGGTCCAGGGAGGTGAGGTGACCCATCCGAGCCAGGACGCTCTCGAGCAGCAGAATCCGCTTGGACCAGGGGCCCGAGCCCAGTGCTCTCACCACTGACCTGGACTCTGTCTGCTTTCTCGCCAGGTCTGTTTCCTTCCTGACAAACAGCTAGAGGTGCAGAGTGAAATATACCAAACAGAGATGCACACTGGGGCCAGGAATCAAATATTTTTTTGACGCTTGTTAGTGAGGAAGTAAAATGTGCAGTGAGGGAGTGTGATGATAATCTAAATGAATTTGCTGGTTGAACAGGATTCTACCACATATTTTGCCTGGCTACCCATTTCCTGACAGAATCACATCTACAGCAGTTCTCCTGAATCTCCAGAATCACATCTACAGCAGTTCTCCTGAATCTCCAGAATCACATCTACAGCAGTTCAGGAATCTCCTTAATACCCTCAGCAAACTATTTTCCTGGTGACTACCAGTCATTTCCTACTTACACCTGTTTGGTCTCACCCTGAGACCTCAGATCCACAGGAATCCCCGAGCCTGGAATGGGGGTTGTTGTGCAATAATATCTGAATAATTATTGCAATACTATCTAAATAATTATTGAAAGTGATGAGGCTACAAGCCAGTCAAGGTAAGTTTTAGAGAGATGGCAGGTGAAAGGTAGCACAGACTGGCAGTAGGAGCTTTGCAATTATAAGCACCTGGACTGAAAGCCTGTCTATTGCTCTCTAGCGAAATGACAATAGTAGTTACTTCCCTTCCTTAAGTTTCAGTTTCTCATTTGTAAAATGGATTCCACGATACCCTCTGCTTCATACCTTTATAAAAGTATCAGCTTAAGACAATGCATGTTTAGGAGCTTATTATATGCATGCAGTGAGCACTCAATAAATGGCAGCCATTATGTTGCTGAGTCAGTATAGTGTTTGAATGCAGGCTGGGGCGTCAGACCACGTTCAAATCCTGGCAAAATACCCAGTGAGGTGCCTGGTTTAAAGTTAGTGCTCAGCAAACGCTAGCAGCTAATTAATTCATATTCTAACTAGAATTAAACCAAGTGCACATCTGTCAGAAGTCATAACTGGCAGTTACAAGTGCCTTTAGTGAAATAGGAAGGCACTCATAAAGCTTGGGAGAAGATATTTTATCATGTGTCTCACTGAGTGAGGGCAAAATAAAAAGGTCCTTGGTCATATAGAGTTAAGACTAAAACTTTTCCATGTTTCCTGCTAGAACTAATATTCAATGAGAGTAATGTTAAGGGCAGTCTGAAAGGGTAAAGAAGTCACAAAAAGACAATATTCCTTCAAAAAGACAATACCATTCATTTGTTCAGCCCATCCATCCATCCATCCATCCATCCATCCATCCATCCATCCATCCATCCATCCATCCATCCAATAGGCTTTTATGGGGTATCTCTTGTCCAGGGTTCTCTTAGGTCCCTTATGCATATTATCTTAATTCCCATATAACACTGTCAGTGGGCATCATCATTATTCCGTAGCTGAGATTAGTAGGTAGAGGTGAGGTTCAAAAAGGTCTCTTGGATCCTAGAAGTGTGGCTTTTTTAGGTGTGTAATTGGGGGCAAGTAACCTCAACTCTCTGTACCTTATTTTTCTCTTCACTAAAATGGGAACAATAACTTCTCTACTACAGAGCCACAGTGGGATCAAACAAGGCAAATTCACAAAACTCTGCGCACTGTAAATCCCCGTGGCCATGCGAATCTTAATATTTCTTTGACATAGCCCCCTGTGTCAGGTCTGAGAGGGGGTATTAAAGTGAGGCTCTCACTGAGCTTGCCTTTCTCCCTGGTTCCCTGGATGCCATTTCCAGATAAACTAGGCAGTAATTTAGGTGCCAGGGATCTCTCTGAATCCCACAGCTAGGTTGTATTCTGTCTTCTCCCCTTGAGAAAGAGCCCAAACTCTGCCCTCCTCACCCAAAATGAATGATGCTGTGGGAGGTGCTGCTGTTGACAGTGCTGTGGGGTTATCATACACCTCTGAGGCACAAGGAAGGCAGTGTTTGAGTGAATTGCAGACTGCTTGGGGGCTTCCAAAATGCTGAATATCCCACAGTGATATCTGAGCACTTTGTCAAGGCTATGACTCCTCTGAGTGACTAGAGCAGAACGCCCTTCACTGTCCTTGGTGTTATGAAGGTGTCATCTGGGACAGAGCCATTCATGGGTTTCACTTGCTGGTAATAGCCCTTAACTGGAACAGGAAAAAACAAAAATAATTTTAGCTACTGATTCTTTTCCTCAAGTTTTTCCTGTTTACTTTAGGAAAATAATTTTGGAACTTGAGGGAAGAGAAAATATACATATGGCATATTCCCCCAAAGTGTGAGTAAGTCAAATACCTATGCCTAATATTGTATTCTACATCTGTGTACCTGAGGTTGCTGATTAAATGGGGCCTGTAGAGAATTGTTCAGGAACATAAATCATCTTCCCCCAATTTCTGGCTTTCACAGGTTAAAACTCTTCTACTTTAGCGTCTAGAAATAGAGCACAGGTTCTCTCTTAGCTGGTGCTTGGCCCACGGAGTCCACTCACCCATGCTGTGAAGCAACCAAAGATATGGAGCAGCTCCTACCTGCATGGAGCTTTGGGAGTACACAGGTGGAGAGGGAAGGGGGTAGATGTGGACTTAACAACACTAGCACCAAACACCTATTCTATTTGTTCATGTACCTAACTTTTTCAGGCTAAAACACATTTTTGCTGTAGGTGTCTTCCTGTCTTCTCCTTTTGAGAAAGAGCCCAACCTCTACCACCCTCACCCAAATGAATGATGCCGTGGAATATACTGCCATTGACAATGCTGTGGAGTTATCATCCACTTCTGAGGCACAAGGAAGGCAGGAAGGTGGAAAACTCCAGGAAGCCCTGGGCCTGGCGCTTATGAAGCACAGAGACATTTCCAGACATTTCCTGCAACAGGCTTGATATGACACTTGTGGGTGGAAGTGTTTAAGGGCTGGTGTGTGGTTCACCCTCCTCTTTTTCCTTTGCTACAATGACATAGACAATTTCAGACATGGTTTTTCCTTAGGCTGGTCCTGAGGGAAAGGAGGTACAGAACATGGTCCCCAGATGACTCACTTTAAGTGATGAGATTTTAGGTTTGTTTGCTTTGCAGGATAATATAACTATGGAGTACTCTGTTCAACAAAATCTTTCAGAGATGCCAAAATGTAAAACAAATTGCGGGAGTTCTGGTTAAAGCAGAGGTAAGGGCCTTTCTTCTTTGAAGGACTTTTCATTTCTTTCAACTCAGTAGTCATTGTTCCTATAACAGATCTCTGGCAATGACAGCAGAAGAAAAGAATTCCTGATTGAAACAGTGTGATGGCACTGCAAGTTAGTAATGTTATTTAGTGTTAGTAGTGTTATTTAGATTATGTCTTTAGTGTATATTTTCCTTCTCACTAGATTGTATGTTCTATGGGGCAGGGCATCTCTCCCACTTACTGCTATAACCCAGGAGCCCACTATGGTGCCAAGCATTAGTCAGCAATATGTGCATCTGTTCAGCAATGTATGTGCTGGGAATGCCGAGTGATTCAGAACATAGGGACTAAAATAGACAGATATGACTTTTTGTTTTCTTAGTTATAAACTAGTCATATAATACCTACCTAAAGGTGCTTTAGGTAGGTGAAGATCAAGTGAAATCAAATGTGCCTGTATGTGGCAAATGTCCCATAACTGGTAGTCGCTATTGGTCATGTAGGTTAGAGAGTGATAACATTTCCAAATATTTTCTGGATGAGAGCAAACTCCAAACCAACTCTTATCAGTTGAACTGTATCCTCCCAAAAGATATGTTGAAATCCTAGCCCTAGGGACCTATGTCTTATTTGGAAATAGGTCTTTGCAGATTAAGTTGAGTCATTTGGGAGGACCTAAATGCAGTAAGGCAGTTGTCCTTATAAGAAAAGGTGAAGACAGAGACAATAGGAGATGCCCATGTCATGATGGAAATTAGAGTGATGTACAGTGTCTAAAAGCCAAGATATGACAAGTATGGCTGATGCACCACAGAGGCTGGAAGAGGCAAGGAAGGACTCTCCCCATAGACTGCAGAGAAAGCACGACCCTGCCAGTTCCTTGATTTCAGATCGCTAGCCCCCAGAATCCGGCCAATAAATTGATGCTGTTTTAAGCCACCAGCTTGTGATATTGTGTTTCAGCAGCCTTAGGAAGCTAATACACTAACTATGCAATTTTTGTGCAGTAACCATGAGTGGTGGTGATCACAATTCCTTCCCTGTACATTTCTTAAAACTCAATCTGTTGGAATTTCATGAGGGCAAGTGCAGGTGAAGTTTCCTTTTCCATCCAACAAAGGGCTGTAAAAGATACCACTATCTCCAGTTTCCATCAGGAGCCAGAAAAATCCTCTTGCATTTTAGAATTCAGTTACACGAGAAATGAAAATAAAGATAATTTCACTTAGGAGAATGTTATTTCTTGAGAAAAAATACTCTTAACCCTTAACTCAGCCCGCAGAAGAGCGACCTTTAGGAATAACCTAAAATAGAATTGAGAGAAAAAAAACAACAACAACAAAACCCACTCCAGTAGACAATGCTCATTAAGGTTGCTCAGCACCAAGTACAATAAAAAAGGAAGACTTAATTAAAACAGGGTCAGTGACATTAGGCCAACCACTGGGCTGACCTTAGGGGGAAGGAATGTGCACTTGTGATTCTGGAACAAAGGTTCAGTGTTGCTGGCAAAACCACCATTCCACACATTTTTTGGCAAGAAGGGAACCTGTCCTCTGAAAACCTGCAAGAGGTTGTTTTTAAAGACCAGCAGGAATCTTCCCCCAGAGTCAAGAGCACACAGGAGAGAGCAGGAGAGAGAAGCTGTAGGGCTTTGCAGGCCAGCAACTGGAGAGGCAAGGCCTGGCCCAAAGCAAGGGGCTGCCACGCCTAGCGGAACATAAACACCACTTTCTTCACTGGTTCTGTGAAATGTTCCTAGGGGAGTGTGACTAAAGTGGGTATCCACAGAGAATTCAGCATGTTAGTGGCAGGTCGCTCACATGCTTTTTTGGTTTTATTTTCTACTTTGAGGAATATTTGGTTACTTTAACCCACTGAACTACTATAGAAAATCCCCTATACCTTCGACAGCCCCCTCTGGTTTCTTTTTCTTTTCTTTTTAAAAAAGATTTATTTATTTAATTTTAATTTTAATTTTAATTTTTTAAAAGATATATTTATCTATGCATACAAGCTGGGGTGTAGGCCAGAGGTGCGGGTGGTGAGAGGACTCACCAGAGACAGAGTAGGGAGGAGAACAGGCAGATCTACTGAAGTACACTGCTGAGGGGAGCAGCGGGCAGGGCGGGAGAGGTCTGCTGTGCCACGTGAGAATCTCCCTGGATGGGCATCGAACTTGTGTTGCAGTGGCTCTGGACATCTTCACAGTGCTGCTACCCAACCCATTGCACCACCAGGGAGGCCCAAGATTTATTTACTTAATCATATAACACATGGGGTGTGGGTGGTGAGAGGAATCATCAGAGACAGAGTTGGGAGCAGAATAGGCAGATCTACTGAAACACACTGCTGAGGGGAGCAGTGGGCGAGACAGGAGAGATCTACTGTGCCATGTGGGTTAGCTCCCTGGTCAGGGATCAAACTCGTGCTGCAATGGCTGCCAATAGCTTCATAGTGCTGAGACTTAACCCCTTGCGCCACCAGGGAGTGGTCCTCCCCGCCCCCCCCCCCCCAGTTTCTATATTGTCTCCTTCTGAGATGGATATGGGCCCTCTCCCAGCCCTGTGGAGGTCCCCTTTCCTTCTGACCTTCCCAGGTAATAAATGACATGAAATGCTCCCATCTTTGGAGCGAGACAGCCTGTTGGCAGTGATGTCTGTCCACGCAACTCCATTAAAGAACCTCAGAGTGAGCAGGGCTTTTTGGGTCTCTTGCCTCAAGGTTATTTAACTGCTTTGCCCGGCACAGGCTTTATATACTCTGCTTTGGGCCAGGTATTGTGTTGGGAAACAAGGATGAATGAGGCTTTAACTCTGATCCAGTAGAGTTTTCTGATGTAGTCAGGTCAGGAAAAAAGACTGTAGTGCAGTGGTGGCATATAACAGAGACATTATGCAGGATGGGGAGAAGCCACTGAGATGGCTAAATAGAGGAGGAGTAAGAGGGTACAAAGTCAGGACTGGAGCCTCCATTCTAGGACCCTTTGTCCTTCTCCTGTTACCCTCCTTCTTGCTGCTGTGGAGTGATTTCTCCAAGTTGACTTTAAAGGGCAAAAAAGCAGATACCATCTCCTCCATTTCCATGGGCCCCTCTGTACAGCCCTATACTATATCTGCTTCAGAAGGGCCTTCTGAATAGGTGGAATCTTGCTGTCTCTCCTTCCTTGAACATTGGAATAGGACAAGGGCATAAAGGTTTTACCACTACTCTATCTACCTATGTGAGTTTAGAGAAGTTGCCAGACCTCTGAAGAACATAGAAGGTAGTTCAGATTACCTCTCAAAACTGATGATTCAATGACATAACCTAACATAGTTTGCAGGTATCTGTAGAGTAGTTACAGGAGTATAGCTTGGGAACTAGACAGACCTGGATTCAAATCCCAAATGTAATCTTTATTCGCTGCGTAGCCTTGGCAAATTACTCAACCTTACTGAATCTCAGTTGCTTGTTACCAAAATGGAGCTTTAAATAATTATAAATTTAAAGATTATATCCCTCTCAAAGTTGATGTGTTAAATAAAATAATACAACATCAGTCACAAAAAGGCCTCTGGATAAATGTTAAGTTGGAAAAGTTTATCAAAGGAAATCCTGTTGGGTATTTTCCAAGAAACAAAGGATTTCATGCCGCATATAGAATGACTACAAATTCTAGTTTGCCTTATGTCTTGACACAATTATTATTTGTTTTCCTTTTAACTTTCAAAAACCCACTGATCTTCAGATCTAGTCTATTAAATTCAATACTAGAAATATTTATTGGGTGCCTACTATGGAAAGTCAAGCTCACCTTTTTGATGGTGCCATTTTGAATTATCTTCCTGTGTAGTCATTATTTATAATCCTAGTAACAACACAAAGCACCGGTGGAGTGGCTTGACTACCCACAGTCTTTTGTTCTCCATGACTTTTTGGAGCAGTCTACAATGTGTTCTGAGCCAACCTCTGTAAACTTGGTGCTGAACCCAGACAAATGGAGGTGTTTTGAAGGTGTTAGACCTGAAAACATCAGGTCTGGTCTTGACTCCTTGAGTGCCTGATCTTTGGCCTGAGGTCATGACATTGTTACCTCCACTCAACTGCCATATGTAAAAAGTAGGAAAGAAAAAAAAGAGACATTTATTGAACTCCTGCTATAGTCAGAATGTATGTCTCCCTGTGCTCCCCAAATTTATATGCTTAAATACTACTGCTCAATGTAATAGTTTAGGAGACTGGGTGTTAAGAGGTGATTAGAACATGAGGGCAGACCCCTCACACAAAGGATTGGTGTCTATGAAAGAGGCTCTAGAAGGCTCCCTTGTCCCTTCTGTCAGGTGAGGACACCATGAGATTCTGCCACCAGGAAGATTGCCCACAACCAAATGTGTTAGTGCCCTGATCTCAGACTTCCAGTCTCCAGAACTGTGAGAAATAAATTTCTGTTGTTTGAGAACTACTCAGTCTGTGGTGTCTTATCATAAGGGCCTGAACAAACTAAGAAAACTCCTACTGAGAACGTCTTACAAATGCTATACCATTTATCCATCACCAGAAATCTAGGAGGCACGTGAAATTGTTCCCATTCACACTTAGGAGTTACTGAGGCTCCGTGATATGAGAAATCATAACTGAGATAGTATAGAGATAGGAAGCAGCCTGAGCAGTGAAAATGTCTGGTGAGAAGCTACTGTGTCTTTCTGTCTCTCTTGCTGAAGTTTCAGCAGTTATTTGTAAAACACTAAACCTTTTAGGAGATAAGTTTCTATGAACAGAAAAGAACTGGACAAGTTTCTAATGGGTGTTAGCTTTTTATTTCTTCCTGGAATTTGCAAATATCATATATTGCTCCAGTGTCTTTGATTATCAGATGGTTTTTTGGCAGGAGAAAATTGTTAAAGTCAAATTCCAAGGGTTGGGGGAATTTCTCCATTTCTTCTACTCAAATAAGAAGGATCCTGATAAGGTGTAAAAATAGCTGAATAGTTTTCATTAGAAAGGCATGTGAACATGGAAAAGCTGATGAAGAGTGCACTGTATCCCCATCACATCATAGCTGACTGAAAATTTATAATCAGAAAAAAAATCCCTGAGGCAGAAATGTCAGCTGAAATTGACACCTTTGTCCAAATAGCATATCACTTCAAAATCTGAAAATTCTAATTTTGCAACTCACACATGCTTCCAATTAGAATAGGGAAGGTTAATGTGGCTTCAGCTGTTACTTGAAAATATTAAAATGTGCCAAGAAAATTCAAAGAGAGTTGATATGAAGGAGTTTCTTTTTCTACTGAAATCTCCACACCTCCAAAAATAATAATCACAGAGGCTACAGGCCCCCTTTTCTCTGAGAAGTCACACTTAACACTCTTCACTTTCTTTCATGACTCTGAACATGGTTCATACCCACACATGCCTCCACTTTGTAAAACAAACACCTTCCTGCTGTCTAAAAGGCTTGAGTTAATCTGGATCTCTGGGCAATAACTTTTTTTGGAATGTGGCTCTGTTCTAACATAAACTTCTGATTTATCCAAATCATCAAACCCAAAAGTCCAGAACAGCTGTACCTCTGACACAGCAGCCCTGCCAATGAGCCGCTTTTTACAGGTATGTACAAGGCAGAGGAAAGCTTCCAATAGGCTTGTTTTTCCAAGAAGTAGTCCCACGAATGTTTTCCCACTGAGTCATAAATGTCTGTACCCTCAGTTTGATAAATGTGTTAGGAGCTCAGGACCCTATCATGATCCACTGAAACAACAGTGTCCTCTTAAGCCAAGGACAAGCTGCGATTGTAAAAACTCAAATCTATTTTATGTTCGCTTTTATGAGACAATTCTATGGGTAGGCATCTGGGTCCTAAGTTGAAGCAATTTGTAAGTGGAAGAATCTGCCCACTTTAATTTATCATATAACCATTTCTGGAGCTATCATCACATATTAGTCATGAGAGTTGGAATTTAATAAGAAGAGAATGCAGTATTGAAAGAGGACAAAAGTTCACTGGGAAAACATATTTGTAAACATCAGAGACCCTGATGATTGGAAGTAAATGTAGGAGACAAACAAGCCCTGCAACCACATATCTGAATGGAACACGCATGGGGGGGGAGGTCCATACGCGAGGGGGAGGTGCACTTTTGGCTAAATCGGTCATTTTGATCGAGTTTATTCTCCAAATTATAAATCTCTTTAGAGAAAGAAATTTCAGAAAATTCAAGATCAGGAATGTTCAAGTTTTAAAAATTGTTTGCTCGTAAATGTCCAGGAAAGATGTGTACTTCTCTTCAGGAGTAAGTTCGAACTGGACCCACTCAATTCAAAACACCAGTTAATGCTCAAGAGCAGAGGCTCAGATTAACCTAAAATGTCAGGTCTTCTGGTTAGCAGCTGAGTGACTAGCAAATGACTACACTTGAACCTCAGTTTCCTCATGAAATAGGGATAAAAAATGTCTTTAATAAAACAGTATGTGACATGAGTTAAAAAATGGAAAGCGGTTACTACCATGCCTGGCACATTTAGTGAGCACTCAATGAAAAGCAGCTATTTTTACTATTACTATTTATGTAACCTAGAGAATCCTAGGTGGACAATTAGTAGAATATAATGAATAAGGCTAAAAAGAAGTCACCTTGATCTGAATTCTGTAAGTATGAGCTTTATGCCTGTAGTATTATTGTCTTTTCTCTGTTGGAATACCTTAAGGCTATACGACTGAACCCCAAGCTGCTTGATACTTTTATCAAGTGGTGACCCCAGTCTCAATTAGTTCAAGGCATTGTGACAATGTTTGTGCCATTAGGAGAGATTTTTAGCATTATGTTGAGAAACCCAGCAGATCCAGTCTTCTATTTCTATTGACTTTTACAAGGTAAAGCATTTACTTGTGAATTTCAACAATTGCTTATTAGAAGCCTTTATGTAACTTTATGCCTATTCTAGGCACTTGGGGTATTTATTTCAGTGAATAAGTCAGACAAAAATCCTTGCTCTTACAGAGCTTGTATTCATTCATTCACTCTTGTATATGAGGAGTCTTCTAAGAGGTCAAGAAAGGGAAAGAACAAGGATAGAAGAAGTATAAGACACACAGACTGAGAATTTCCATGGATGATAGATCTGGAACTATACTGGATTATAATGCGGTATGTTTCACAATAGAGTATTAGCAGAGCCACTGTGCACAGATAAAGAAAAGGGAGCAGAATATTCTGCAAGCAAAGAGGGAAGGCAGAGACTAAAGAGGTAGTAAGAAATGAAGATATTTGGGATGGGTTTTAAAGGAAAAGCAGGAGTTTGTCATTTGGGTAAAGTGGGGAAAGAGTAACAGATTTGGGTCAGTGAAACTTTTGATAGAGTATATAATCAAAGAAAGCATAAACTAAGTACAGAATAAAGTAGCTTATTTTGAAAACACAAATCTGTGAAGGACTGATTAGTTAGACCCTGTCTTGGTTTTGTTTTAAAACACTAAATTTAAAAAAATGGCCTTTATATTCCCTAAAATTTTTGATCAAGTGAGTTGAGTCCAATTTGGGTTTGCGTTCTGATGCTCTGGGCTTACCCAGACTAGTGTTTATGGAATTGTGGCCAAGGTGGTGTGGTCCAAATGTTTCTGTGGGAACAATAACTGGGGATGACCTAAGAATGGAGAATATCAGGTCCCCCCTCCTGTCACAATGAATCAGAATCTTGGGAAACGGAGCTGAGTCTAGCTTTCAGTAAGTGGGCTCTGGTGAAAGTTTAAAACCACTGGCTAAGGTAGAGGTTTACTCTCAAGGTACTGTACTCTTGGTTTGATAATCATTTGATTACCCATTCATCTTTTTTTTTTTGATTACCCATTCATCTTAATTATTCTACCCAGCACCTCTCCTGCTTTTGTTATACTATTAATTAAATTTGATTTCTGGCACCACCTTTGTCTAGAAAGAGAGAAGTTTCTCTGCTCTGGTTACAACCACTCCACCCCCACACGATCCAGGAAGTTCACTCTAGCTTCATCTGTTCTTCCAATCAGTACAAATGTTACCATGACAACTTCACTTCTGTGTCCCTCTACTTGGCTGCACATGAGAAGCACCAATTGTCTCACGCAGGGGCCATCCTGTGCGCAGCAAGGACGACCTATTGAACCTTGTCTGTGATGAGGATTGGACAATTGCTATTAATCCTCTGAAGTCTAGTTTAACATTCAACGAAATTCCAGAAACATTTGAAGACCTACTATGCCCTAGGTCCTACACAAGTTTTCTTGCTGAAGATTCTGACATTAACCAAACCAATTTTTATTTTATTTTATTAATAAAATATCTTTACTCCTTTTATTTTAATATTAAAGTTAATTTAAGAGATGATTCATCTTAAAGGAAGTTACAGAGTTAAAGCTCTTTAAGTAAGGAAACATTGATAATAAAAGCTCACTGGAATTGGGAAAACAAGATTCCAGGTTTCTTCTCTTTATCCATTGATCCTTCTGTCTGTCCTTCCTACCATCTCAAAAGATGTGCCGTGTGCTGTGTATTCAATAATGGGGGGAAAATATAGCTCCTTCCCATAAGAAGTTCATAGTCCAGTAGAGAAGTCATAAGAAGTTTCAAAGTCAATTCAGATCTCTTACTATTTGTGCACCATTGGGAATCTTGTAACCTCTGGAGTCCTCCATTGCCTCCTGTGAAAGGGGTTTCCTTGTCTGTTTCTCAGTGCAATTGACAGAATCGTACTTAAATTCAGTCTAAAGCTTCAAAGCACTATATAAAGATAAGTAATTGAGTTAAATAGTGGGGGAACCCATCTCTCTGTGTATAGTGGAAGAGAGTAAAGAGGCAGGAGACCTGAGTTCTAGTCCTACCATTGCCATCAATCTGTATCCCAGGTGGGAGGCTGTCATGTCCCTTCTTAGCCTCCATATGAGCTATTGATTTATAACTGTGTGATCCTGCCACTGTATACTGCAAAGACAGGCAAACCCACATAAATGTAGAGCTCTGAGGGTCTCCTGAGAACTAGTCAGTTTCATTTCTTCACAGAGAGGGACCCACCTGAGATTTTCCAGGGAGATGTGACTCTGTTTTCAAAGTTTTCTTAAAGCAAATGTCTCAACTTGCCTTGGAAAGCAACATAAAGAACTTTCCAGGAGTTTGGAGAATGGGTGGCAGGGAGCACATAGGTAACATCTGTGTTGGTTGTGCAGGTTTTTTTTTTTAAATGTGCAGTCATCAAATAGCCTGACACTGCTCATTTTTGGAGCATCTTGGGGGCAAGAGCCCACTGAGCACTTGGTGTGTCCTGACTACACGCCTAAAAGGTTCTGCCTGTGCAGGCGTGAAGGGCCTGCCAAGGTGTGAACCCTGATTTTTTTCCTGAGGCTCTCTAGACAGACACCTTGGCATGGCACTGCAACTCACAGCCCATGCCACCCCACCTGCCTGCAGGGGACTCCAGCTGAGACTGAGGCACACCCACTTCCTGCAGATACCTGTTGCTAATTTCTTTTTTTTTCCAGTCTGAGTAACTGTCTGCTTTGTTGTTGTTTTAGGAGGCATGTTTGTAGATGCAGAATTCAGAGGAGCTGAACTTCAGCAAAGTCTACTAGAGTGAGTTCCAAGTGGAAGGAAGGAGATGCCTTAAAATAGGATAGACTTGGGTTTTAATCCTGCCACTTACTAACCATGCAGATCCAGGCAAGTCTCCTCTGTGACATGGGAACATAAAACATTTTGATTCGTAGGCTATTGTGAGACTCAAAGATAATAAAAATAACACAACTATCATGGTACTATCCACTCACTGAAAGGAGGTGGTAGTAGAAGTTATAATCCACCTCACTGTTCCTTCACTGTTTCCTCACCTCACTGTTCATTTCTGGAGCACAGTTTCAGCTTTGCATGACTGTTATTACATGGTTTGAACGACATAGCCCAAATATAACAATATTTCTCAGGTTCACCTTAGTGCCCCTCTAGTCCAGGCCCTGTGGAGACCTTTTTCTCAGCACCCTGAATTTTCACCCTTCATCTCCATGTCCAGAAGACTCTAGGCCTTTCATCTTCTCAGGCTTCAGTTAATACAACAGTTCCCTATGGGGTTTCATCTCTAGTCCTCTGAAGATTATCTCCTTGAAAATGGTTTGGTTACAGCTCATCCCCCCAATCCTGTCCCCCTTGAAAGTGTACCATGATCCCTGAATGAAGCAATTGAATACCTCCCCTTGACTCATATGGGCCCAACTTTCTCCACTGCATCAGTGGAGAGATTTCCTCACACACTCTGCACATGGGACTATGTGCAGGGACTGACATGGTGATGCGTCTCCTCTCCTGGAGATGCTCAGTCACCAGAGAAAAGTTGCACCTGGATACAACAGGCAGCAGTGGGGTATGTGCTCTGGAGCTGAGTTTGAACTATGGCTCTCCTGCATACTAGATAAGTAGACTTTCTCAAGTTACTTTAACTCTCAGGACCTCAGTTTACACTTCATGAAAATGGGCTTAATAATATTCTATACCACAAAGAGATATTGTGGGGCCTAAAGGAATGAAGCAAGTCTGGTGCAGAAAAAGCCCTGAATAGACAAATGTGAGTACCTGTTGTATGGAAGAGTTACTTCAGACATCCCATCTGGAAGGGAGAGTTGTTTTCAGCATAGTAATATAAAACTTGGACTCAACTGGCCAGAAAGAGGAAATATATTTCATATAACAAGATGTCCAAGTGAAGGTGGCTTCAGGAGTCATTTATTTAGTGACTCAACAATGTCACCAAGGATGCAGGCCTCCCACATCATCAATCTTGGCTTGATTCTTAGGCTTTTTTCCTCCTGACTATAGGACAATAATCTTAATTCCAGGCATCTCAGGTGGACATGAAGATATCTAGGGAGTTAGGAGCTCTGTTGTGATGAGGAAAACCTTCCCAGAAATCCACTGAAGCTTAACCTCACATGTCCTCGACCAGAATAGCTGTTGATAAGGGACCTGGACTATGATTGACTAGAATTCCCCAACCCACTCAGTCACTTGGAGGAATGAAAAGAAGTGAAAATCCCTGAAGCTTTGGTAAGAAGGAGGAATAGGCAACCTATGATGTCGTCTACATTCCTGGTTTTGAGAGTCTATGATTCTTGTTTTGCTCTAGACTCATGTGTTGCTTATACAGTTCCTCCTGCTTGGAACTCATCTAAGAAATCTTCATTTGTACATTAGTCTGACTTTCCAGTGTGAACCAAAACCCTTCTCTCAAGATTTATATGAAGGATCAACAATTTAGTGGAGAGATTCCTTGCCATAAAGAATAACCTCCCATACTTTCAAAGTAAAGTAGACAATCCATACCACATTTTACTATCTGGCTTATATTATCTGAAAGCTGGTCGTCCCTAAGGTGAGCTGTAAATTCCTCAAAGACATGGATCATGAATAAACTTTCTCATTCTGTTTGGCTCTTCCATATACTCATGGCGGTCAACCATAAAAATGGTGTTTAATCAATGCATGTTGTACCTACTCAGATGACAGCCTTTCAGAGCTTTCTGGTAGGCATCCTATACTCAGCACAACAGGAAGCTCAGGGAAGAACAAAGACACACTTCTCTCCCTACACCTGTGATCCTGAAGAGGTACTTATATAATGAATTGCGTTAAGTTGGAGAAGTTTGTCTTCCACCACCCACATTACTTTTGTCTTTTAAAACTTCCTCTCTGTCCCTCCCCCCCAATAACCTGAACAGAGCTGACACCACACCAGGGCCCCTGCCTAAGCCTTGTTTCCATACCCACCACCCTACAGGATCTTCTTAACTGCTTCTACTTATGCTTCTCCTATTCAAGCAAACCAATCCTTCCTAAATCCTCATCCCTATGGTTTTGGGAAATACTAGCTGAAGATTAGTCTCTAAGAAACTAGTTCATGGATAAAATTTTCAGTGGTCTCTCTCCAGGATACACGAAGAATTTGAGGGGATTCCTGTGGGTGCAATGTGCTAATAAAGGGATACGGAGTTGATAATAGGTTTTAGGGGTTGGCCAGCTGGTGGTGGGATTCTCTTCTGGCAAGGCAGCCTTTCCATTTTCTTCAAGAAATTCTACAACAATGATTCCTTACTATTCCTCCAGTCCACACCTTCAAAACATTTACACAGTTTGCAGTATCTCATAAGAAACCACTTTTCTTGGACTAAACCATGCATAAGCAAACAGCAATATGAGTGCATTTTACAGGTTAATCAGAAATCAAGTTTATTTGAGGAAGGTCTACTCACCTCCTGCTGTATTTACGTATTTCCTTTTCAAATTCTCCATACACCTAGTCTTTTGATCATCATGACTGGGATTGCCAGTGTCAAAGAAAAGAATAGAGTCAGATGGAAAAGAAACAAAAGTCAGTTTGTTTAAATTGCCAGCGAAATCTGCCTTTGGCTAAAGGAAGTCAAACACAGAACATCCTGTTCTAGTTACTGAAGCTCATCTGCCTCCGGCTTGTGTAGGAAAATATAATGTTTGCATCTGTGTGGGTCCTGCCCAAACATTCCCACCTTCCCTCACGTCCTGTACAACCCCACTCATGCTAGCTTCAGGGCATGCTGTTTCCCTGACACAGTGAACTGCTGTCGATGCCAACATCCTAGGCAGCTCACATGTAATTAAGGACAAACTTACTTGTTTAAAAAATGTAATCTCAATACTTCCTCTAAAGAAGAATGAGCCAATTCTCTTCGATGATTAAACTTCATGTGATTCAGGCAACAATCAATGATCCTTTTCTCCTGCATCTCTCCTCCAAAACATTCAGTGACGAGAGATCCAGACACAATTTCACTCACTTCATGTGATACTCATGTTAGATAGTAGCTAAACAACCACATGTTTTTAAAGAACTCCTTATACCCCCTTCCTTAGATCTATTTCAGCATCAATTCCCATGCTACAGCACCAAACAGTCCACAACAAACCCTGGAAGGCCAAGAGCTCTGTCTGGGAAGGCGCCCCATGGGAGTCAGAGCTCTCAGCAAAAATGACACTTCTGCAGATAAGCCTGCAAGCTTTTACTTGTCATAAAATGAAAAGTATGTGTTTCATCTACTTCTGCATTTTCCTCCTTTAAATGCCAGAAACCTAAGAGGCAAATTTATAGCCACAGTGTTCTCATCTGCTCAAAAACTGGAGACTGTAAGAGTTGGAAGGAGCCCCTGAGATTGCCTAGTAAAATCTCCTCATTTTATAAATGAGGAAATTGAGCCCAGAAAAAGGGAGAGATTTACTGAAGGTCATTCTGTTGGCTAGTAGCAAAAGCTGGGACCAGAACCTTTATTTCATGACTCCAAGATCTTACTACTCATGCACAGTGGGGCTTGGAGTATCTTACTTCCTCCAGATGTCCCTTTTGAAATCATGCAAAGCTGAGGGATGCCATGATTTGTGGGTCTTCACCTGTGTGCCTAAAACAGTAAGACTTGGCCTCCCTTGTGGTGCAGTGGGTTAAGTCACAGCACTATGAAGCTATTCGTAGCCACTGCAACCAAGTTTGATCCCCGGCCAGAGAGTTTCCCACATTGCACAGCAGACCTCTCCTGCCTTGCCCGCTGCTCCCCTCAATAGTGTATTTCAGTCAATCTGCCTGTTCTGCTCCCCACTTTGTCTCTGGTGAATCCTCTCACCACCCGACACCTCTGGCCCACTCTTGTGTGCATAAATAAATAAATCTTTTTTAAAAATATTTTAAAAATGGCAAGACATGACTCAGGTTCAGAGTGCAACAACGGGGTTTACTAACAAAGCGGAAATTGGGAAAAAGGAGTTTCTAAGGCTACAAATGTTCTGCAATGTCCAGTAGTCCATACCAAAGGCTGCTTATGCAAGATGGTGTCCGTCAATGAGAGCTTGAAGCTGGTGGCACACCAATAAGTGAGGGATCAGGATCCAATTCATGATGGCAGCTATAATCATGGGGTGGGATTGCTGAGGCAGCAGGGCAGCGGCAGTATGGAAGCTGGGCTGGGCAGTGACAGATGTCACAGCACCAGGAGGCAGTGCTGGGCATGCTGATGGCAGTGGCAGCAGTCAGGATCAGAAGTGGTGGGCAGCTCTTAGAGATGGCCAGACACAGTTTAGCAGGTGGCATATGAAGTGCCAGGCACCAGAGTGACAGCGCTTTAGAAATCCCAGGCAAGGGTCAGCAGCAGACAGCTCTTTTAGGGGTGGTGTCAAAGGATCAGGCAGCAGTGAACAGCACGCTCAGAGGTGCTGGGCACAGGGCAGTGGCACCTATCAACAGACATCATGGAGGCAGAGCTGGAGGTAGGAGCAGCGGTCTGGCAGCCATGTGAGAGTTTGAAGTGAGATCAGATGTGAAGGTCCTCACTCGTCTCTCTGAAGCAAAGGATGAATGAATGTCTCTAAGTCAAAGGTCTCAACGAGTGCAGTTCTTGATCAATGAATGATGCAAAGGTCTTGAAGAATGAAGGTCTCAATAAATAAATGAAGCCATCTGCTGCCCCATTCATATTCCCTTCAGAGTACCACCTTTCAAACCCGATAGACCCAGTTTAAAAACTGCTGCTACTTCCAAGACTTGATTGGCAGCCATGCTAGCTCATACCTAATTGGCTCATTTACAAAATTTCAAAACTGAAAGCCCACTGGTGTGTCAAACTTGCCCTATACCATGGTTGGTTGTCTTGCCCTGGGGCTCAGTAGATTGGGGGATACTTGGCTGCACCTGGTTGCTGAGGCTGCTCCTCAGTGGAGCTAGGCAAGCTAGCCTGCATTTCTGACCGGGAGCTCCTCTTATGATTTTTTAGGGAGCAAGTTTTTAACATCCTATCATCCATTAGATTTCGGTGTGGCCTGTTGTAGGGAAAATAGGGCGACTCAGACTATTTTTCACCTCCCTATTGCTAGCCTCTACAACACCACCACTCTTGCTGTCCTCCCAGGTTTCATTACTCACACATGATATTGTGTTGCTGCGAAAAGTGCCTGGGAGCATGAGCATGGGGCACGCGTGGACACCCGAGGCCAAGAGCCGTGAGCATGGGGAACACACACCTGTGATTGCGGACACCCGGGCCAAGAATCCAGAGAGCATGGGGCATGCATACCTGTAAGTGCAGAGGCTGAGGATGAAGAGCACTACAAGGTGAGATCACTGCAGGAGAGAGAAGAGAAGCCAGAGAGAGAGCATGGAGATCGCAGGGGCTGGGAGGCTCGGTTGCTCCCTGCCTCCCAGCTCGCCTACCTCACTGCTTGCTGGCCAGCCTGTATCTGGTTTGCTTGTATCTAGTCCCCTGATTCAGGATTAAAGGTAATTTAGAGATAGTGGAGGCTCCTAAATTCTCTTTTCCATCTGCGTGAATCAACCCTGAGCCTGCCTGCCCTGCAACTGCTTCCAGTATGCCCCTGTACCAGCAGCATCTGCATTGCATCCTGTAGGGTAAAGGAAGATTGCTCAGGCTTTGGGCTATTGGCCTCTGTGGCTATCACCTGCTGCCTTGAATGCAGGAGGCGCTTGGGAGAGTGGGCTCGGGGTACATGTGACTGATGGCGGGCTCCTGGAGTATGGTGTGGGCATGTGTAAGTGGGCACACCTGAGCCAGGAGGCGGAGGCTATAAGGTCAGTGTCACAGAGGACAGTGCGTTGGAGAGACCATGAGAGCACAAGATGCCCAGAGAGAGTAAAAGTCCTGCCATGGCTGGGAGGCCTGCCAGCCTCCCCTCCCAGCCCCCACCTGCCCTGCGCCTGGTTGCTCCACTACAAGTGGTGTACAGAGATCATTAAAAACCTGAAAGAGCTACTGAAGGCTCCAGGACTCTCTCATACCCGTCTCCTGAATCAATAGAGAAACTGCCCCATGTCTTGCTGGCGCTACAGCTTGATTTCCCTTAATTGGATTAATTCCATATAACATTTCCCATGTTTCAGTTTAAATTCTGGAAAAGGCCCAGTTCATCTTTTGAACCAGGTCATACAAAAAACTGGTCACCTTCAGTCTGATGTGTGTTCCTGATATAGGATGGCTGCGTAGTTTGGGAGGAGGGACACTTCTGTGCGGTGAGGGGGCTTCGGGAGGAAGATAGAGGAGGAAGGGAAGCACATCTGGGGCACCTTCCTACCATCCACCCTCCCTAACCCTGTGGCTGAGACATGCAGGGACCTGGCCGTAGTCCAACAACCTGGCTAGCTGAGCTGTGTTGGTTTTGGGACACTGTCATGACTCTTGTCTTCAGTACACTGCCAGGCTGGGATGAGCTGAAAAACGGGTTGTAGGTTATCAACTCTCCCCCCAAATCACAGACGATCCATAATGGAAAGGACTTCAGAGATTGCCCAGTTTAGGTGGTTCTAAGTCCTGGCTGCCTATTAGCACGCCCATGCTTCCTGGGCCCCACATCAAGGAGTCTGGCTTAAAGCTCTCCCAGCTGTTTTTAATACAGAACCATCACTGAGACCACTGCTCTTAATTTTACAGGTGGGGAAACAGGCTCGGCTAGATACTTACGACTATGCCTCACTTTAAGAGCTCACTTATGACTTGGTTATAGGGTTTGGGTTATTAGGTCATAAATGGCTAGAGCTGGAAGAGATCAGAGAAGTCATAAAATCCAACCTTACCACTTTTACTCAAGACTATGGGACGATGTGACTTGCCTAAAGAGCCATCCCAAAAGTGGCAGGAAGGGCTGGGGCCAGGTCTCCTGACTCCCGACCAGTGCTCTGCCGTAACACCGAGACTGAAGGCCTAACAGGGTCAGATGAAAAGCTAGGCACACCGAGGTGTGGATCTCACACTCGCCTTCCTAGGGCACTTTTCCAATGGCACAGTGGCAACTGCTTGACAGAGGAACTTGGTTATGAAACAGCGATCAGAGGACAATAGCAGGGCTAGAGTGTATCTAAGGATAGCGACAGATAGAGGACAGGCCACTCTGGTTTCTTCACCCACGCACATAATTGCAAGACCACTTGGGCTCAGGGAACAACAACAATGAGGTTTATCTATAAAATAGGGGAAACAAAGAGTTTCTAAAGCCACCGTGGCCAGATATCTTGCTCCCAGTGTCCACAGTCTCCAGAAGGCCCAAACAAAAGGCTGCTCATCCAGAGTGCCACGGTCCTGTCAACAAGGGCTGGAGTTTGTGGCAGCCAGAAGCAGCAGGCCAGGTGTAGTGCCAGCAAGGCATGGGGCAGGTTCCCTAAGATTCAGGCAGATGGGTGAAGGAATTCTGGAGCCCTCAGTGGCTTTTTCAGGCTTTCAATGATCTTTTGTAGTGAGATAACCAGGTACAGGGCAGGCACGGTGGCCAGGGGTGGGAGGCTGGCAGGCCTTCTAGCCCCCGGCGAATCTTCACTCTTTCTGGGCTCTGGCGTTCTCTCCTGGTCTCTCTGCTGCACCCCGAATGGTCCTCTGCCGCCATGCTCTGTTCTCTCCTACTGCTTCTGCCACTTCTTGTGCTTGTGCTTCTGCTTCCAGGCCCAGGTGCGCCCACTCACACAGGCCCACGCCCTACTCCATGTGCCGCCATCAGGCACGCGTGTAAGCCCATAGGGGTCTATCATTGGTGGGAGGGTAGAAAATCCTGATTACTCTTTTATTCACCAGGCTTGGGGTCCTTGGCGCTCCTGTCAGGCAGTTTTGGAGGCAGGCCGGAAGCACGTGCAGCAGTCCCTCGCCTCTGCAAAGATTTTTGGCTTCTCTGTGAAGTTTTTCAACTTCTCTTCTTTCTATGAAGGTTGAATGCTAGATGTTTCTTTCTTTTTTGGAGGTCAGGAACAGAATATTCTTTCTTTGCAGGTCAAGAACAGTGTGAGAGCCCCAAGCTGGCCAATTCCTTGCTTTAGATTCTCTTTCAGGGTCCCCCACCTACATGTCTGACTGGACTGTGTTCAAGCCTATGACTAATTAGACCATTTAGCACCAGTCAGCTCATAGCTGCCACCTGATCATTTCATTCTATGATCCAACTACCAAATATAAAAGGGAAAACTTGGTGCTTGCACAGACCCGGGCTGGAGAAGCCACAGCCAGAGCTGGCTTCAGTGAGGTCGGAGATCCTCTGCACATGGCAGCTCTTCAGTGGGGCCAGGTATAATGATGTAAAGTGTGGGAGCCCGCAGCAACACTGCAGGGTGGGCTCTGCTGGGAGCTCAGGTGGGTCATGGGCCTCTCTACTGCCTGCAGCTGGAGGGAGCCACAGTGCTGGAGCTAGCCCAGTGGGGCCCCAAGCTCCTCCCTGTAGCCCTGAACTATGGGCTATGGGGCTAGCTGTTGCATTTGCATCCCCAGTAGGGCTGCATGCCCTGGGGTGGTGTGGTAGAGGAACCACCGCCATCCGCCATCACTGCTGGCCTCTGCTTATAGTCTGAGCTCCAGTGGGGCCACTGGTGTGGGTGGTAAAATGCCCTTCACTCACTGCGGCTTGCACTGCCCACAAGCGGTTTCTGGGGTTGGGTGCCGGGCTGGCCATCAAGCCTGGCCAGTGCTGGGGGAAGGGCTGGCCACAAGCAGTAACTCTGGTGTGGCTGGAAAAATGCCACTGCTTTTTCAGCAACTCTCGGCACTTAGCTGGGAGCAGGAGAGAGCCAGTTTTGCTCCATAGTCTGTGATGTGGGGTTCTGGTTTCAGTTACACAATTAAGGTCTCATATAACATTGTTGTTCTTGGAAACTGACATTAAGCAAAATGACTTAAGATGAAGCAAATTTTATTGTGGGTTAATTGATATAAACAAGAATTAAGGTCTTAGGCATATTCTGGTTATAAAACATCTCAAAAGTTTTAAACAAAGACCCCAAATACTTCTAGTATGAAACAATAATTTGCATTCATTATTCATTCGTTTATTCCTTTTCCAGCCCAAATATTCTAGTTCAGGTTGGTGGTGGCTGGAGTTCATTCCAGAAGCTCAGGGTACAAGTTGGGACCCAAGCCTGGACCAGACTTCCTTCTATTTCAGGGTGCATCATACACCCATACTCTCTCCAACTAGGACAGCTAAGACACACGAATAAACCTAACATGTACATCTATGGCATGTGGGAGGAAACAAGAGTTTCCAGAGAAAAACCATGCAGACATGGGGAGAACATGCAAACTCTATGAAGGCAGTGATTTTGACTGGGAGTCCATGTTTTGTTTTCTCATCCCACCCCCACCCATCCCATCAATGTAATAATGAGATGATGTTGAAGGAAATGACATTTGATTGTGTGGACGTGGAACAGGCTTGGCCAAAGAAATCAATGTTGGTGCCTTGAGGATAGGAGGGAGGCAACTGGTCTGATGATGTTCATCTTTGATTTCTGCCTGCCTTCAATGTCTTCCAATAATGTAGGGAGGGAGAGAGCAAGCACATTCCCGATAAATGGCAGCTACATTGGAATCATATCACAGCGTGTTTTCCAGAGTGACTTTGGTTAAAGTGCTGGTACCCTCTGTTCTTGTGAAGGGCTAGGAATGGCTTTGTGGACTTTGAGGAAACAGAGGAGTGTGATTTGTGCCCTGGGAGTCTTTCTATGTATATGTGGGTGGTGGTGGAGGTCACTTAAGATTTAAAAGTTTCC